>BQNB010078443.1:0-30548 GCA_026074375.1 Tanacetum coccineum
CAATTTAAAAATCTTAAAAGCTATATAACCTTGTCATTTTATCGGGTATCTAATATAATAGAAATTTTATTGAAAACTACTAAGTATAAGAATTTTTAGAAATTTCGGCATGACCTTGCCGTTTATACGACGTTTCCATTTTCCAAAACTCAACGTTTTCCCCTTTTCAATCAATTTGTGTTGCAAAGTGCGCGCGTGTTTCAATATATATATCTAAACTAAATCAAATAGGTAACAAAAAGAAACAAAACCAAATAGAACCAATCACACCCGAAACTGTTAAACAACCAACCAACACACCCTACTCGTTGTTAAACCCGGAAACAAACACCCCTCTTGGGCTGTCACAGCCAAACGCACCCTTGGTCCAAATCTGCCAAAACCAAACACACCCCTTGGGTGTTATTCAGCAAACCAAACGCGCCCATATGGCTGTTTTACACAGCCAAACGCACCCCTCCTTGGTGTTGCGACAACCCAAACGCACCATGGCTGTCCAACAGCCAAACGCCCCCCTGTTGGTGGCGGACAACCGAAACGAACACCCTTGCGGTGTTATCACCAACCAAACGCAGCCCCTTAGTTTTTATAAGCAAAACCAAACAGACCCTTGCGCGTGCCATGTTAACCAAACGCACCCTATTGTTGTAAAATCCAGAAACAAACGCCCCCTTATGGCTGACCCGGAACCAAAACGCACCATTTGGTGCTAGACAAACCCGACGCACCCTGCTGGTTTAAAAAGAACCAAACGCACCCTGCGGTGGTCTGTGGTGGGGTGTGCGGTGGTGAGGCAGCGGGGAAGATGGTGGTGCTACTGTGGTGGCAGCGAGGGTGGTGTGGGTGGAGGTGGGAGATGGCGTGGAGTGATGATGGCAGCGGCTATGACATAGTGGGGATGATGGTGATAAGATGCGACGAAGATGGAGGTGGTGGTATGATGAAGGTGGCGGCTGGTTGTGGTGTTCGCCGGAGGGTGGAGGCGCGTGGCGAGTGAGGGCGAGTGATATGGGGGATCGAATAGATCGGTTAAAAAGAAACACTTTTCGTCTTGGCCGGAATGCCCGCCGGAAAACTTTTCCGGCAGCGGCGGCATGGTGGCCGGCGGGAAGGGTGGCCGGATATTTGGAGAAGATGGAGGAGGGAGAGAGTGTTATAGTAGTGGTGTGTGTTTTATTTTGTATAAATGAAATAAAAAGTTATAAATTTTATTTATATATAAAACTTTTAAAATGAATTAGAAAGTGTATAATAGTTGAGGGTTAAAAGTGTAACTTTTTATTATACTTTTGATAAAAAGCGGTTCGAGACTCGTTTGGGCGACTTAACTAATGATTCGACACACGAAACTTGCGCCAGTGCTTTTCAAATAATTTTTCCGATAAAAACGAGTATTTACTTGATAATATTTCATAATTATTTTTATAACATTTATAAAAATGTTCGTTATTTATTTAGTGAACCGGTTACGTCTCGTCCGAAATAAAAAAATAAAAAAAAATTTCTAACCCATATATTCGCGTTATCAACAAACGTTTTCGAATAATAATATAATTAATTTATTAAATATTTTTATTTAATAAATTATGATAATTAAATATAAATTTAATTATTTTGGGTCGGCACGCGTTGTGCTCAAAATTTTTGCGAGGACGTTTCAGTCACCTTCTGACTGTTTTCGGATCTCGGTCAAAACTAAAAAGTTGTCAGGAATGTCGTTTTACATCAAATTGCTTTAGAGTCCGAATAATGAAAACGTGATTTAGTGGTTCGTTTTTTGATAAATTCTATGAATTAAATTATTTTCTTTTTCGTTTTCGAATCAAATAATTTAAAAATATTTTTTTTTATAAACGACAACATGTAATAATAAATATGATTTATTAATTTAATATGTTCCGAAAATTGACGGTTGTTATATGTTTGATGTAGGCTCTAGCAGGATTTCCATCTTCATAGTGAATACCTTCGTATCACTCGGATGTTCTGGCAATATCACGGATATACCTAGGTCATTGTCGAGGTTTCCAACGAAAATTTGAGTGAACAAAGGTCAAAGCATAGGATATATGCAATCGATATGAGCGAATGAATCAAATGTAATGAGAATCTTCAAATGGAAGGATGGAATACATGACTCGAAGAAAGTCATTGAGCGAAGAATTTAACAATGTCGTCAATTTCTTGAAAGTGGTAATGATTTATTACTATTATGATTATCAAGTTCGCGGCGGTCGATACACATTCGCAAAATCCATATAACAAAGCACGAGTCGAAAGAAATTCATAGCCCAAGAATGATTCATACGGACGAACACACGCTATGTCGGATACACATAAGCCCACTCATTTTATAAATTTGGTAACTTACATATATAGAAGCGGCCAATTCCTTGTAAGTAAGAATTTATAAAACTTATGGTGCGGTAATTTATTATTTCCTTTATTCAAATGAAGAAGGTCCCAATTTCATTTAATAAGATGATTATAAATCATCCTATTTAGTATCGCCACACAAAAACACTAATATCAAAAACAACTAGATACGAGAGCAACGTTTTGATTCAAAAGCATAAAGAGAGTGTTCAAACCTCGAAGTCAGATGATAGATTAGCTAGCGAAAAATTGTCTTTACTACGCTCCGAATTTCAACCTATAAAAAAATGAAGCAAGGGTCGCGTAATATTTCGGAGTCACGCATCGCGCACAATATTTTGAAGTAAACGAACTATTAGAAGTACCTTAGTAATATGCACATATGTAAGAGTATCTTATATATACATACTAGATTGACGTATCGAGAGAGAAAATAAGAAAACAGGAATGTAGCGGATAGTCGGCCCCCCCCCCCCCCGTAGAGTGTGGTTCAATATTAACCGATCCGATATGAAGGCAAATAGTATGACGTCATAAGATAGACGTACAAGGGTGGAATCATAACCAAGTATTATATACTAATTATTAATGTAATAGCAATAAAGAAGCAAAAGAGAGCATATAAATTACCTGGGAGCAAGTGCGCATGGATATCGGACAATGGTGAAAGACTCTTAAAATTTTTCAAAAAACGGTTATAGTCTAGGGTTTTGAAAAACAACCCATTCGCGATAACGATGTGCTCTGTGAGACCAATCTGTGACCCCCCATAAAATCAAAACGCAGGCGGAATAACATTTGGTGGTGCCACTTCAAGGTTATTTAAGTATCAAGTCACAGTAAAACGACCTCTAATGAGACGTTTTTGATAAAATGTCATCATTCGATTTAAATTTAAATCAGGTAAATTCTGGTCCCAATAATTTTTGTATTTTAAACAAGATTACCAGATTTCAATCGTGACTCATGTATTTTCTAAGATAAATGATTATCGATTGTGAAAGAAAAAACCGGAGTCCCTTTAAGTTTTGATATCTGAATGTGCTTAATTACTCATATCTTTTACCTCTAAAAACGAGCTTAAATGACCAAAAACAGACAAAAACTGCCAAATATATGTTTGTTTTGCATTTGTATTGTGCAGGAAGTGGATATCAACAAAAAGACAGAAAACCAAGCCAAAATGACAAAACTGAGCATGGAATGGAAAAGACTGTGCAAAATCAAGGCCAAAGTCCAAAAATGTCAAAGTCAGAGTCAATACTGAAGAATCAGCAGTCAAACCGGAGCCGGAACTGAAGAATACTATTGAATGCAATCTTTACCCATCTGATGGGCCGGGAAAGCCCAATAGTATATCTATGAAGACTGTGAAGACCAAATGGGCCCTCAATCATTTACAACAGCCCATTTGTGTGCAATTGACAAAGACTGTGAAGACTTTGAAGGCCCAATCCTAGCCCAGTTACAGCCAATCTCAGCCATTGTACACACAAAACCCACTCCTACACCTTATTGGGCTTGAAAAAGCCCAATAACCAAACCTAAACCTTATTGGGCCCAAACCCAAACCCAGTGGGCCCAATACAAGCCCAAGCCCAACAAAAGCCCAAAATCCTTTTTTACAAAACTTTAGGGACTAAAGTTGTCATTTTTAAAAGTTTTTTATAAAAGAAAAAAAGGTAAAATAAAGGGAAGGACTAAAACTGCCAAATGGCATTTCCCTTTTTAGTTATAAACTAGAGGGGCCAGTTTTGTAACTTACCTAAACCTTCTTTGTTTTCTTTAGTTATAAATCAAAGGGACCTAAACTGCCATTGTCCAAACCTTCATTATAACTATTTTCGGCTTATAAAAGAAAGTGAAAAGAGAGAAAGAGTTGGAGGGCTAATCTTGCCTCTTCCCCATTCGTTTCTTTTAAACAGGCTAACCATAACTGTACCACCACAAGCTTTCCCGCCAAACCCTATACAGCCCCTTCCCCATGTTTTAGAGCCCAAACCACTACTCTAGTACATCCCACAGCTCACCTTCACCTTTCCCCACACTCACAGCTCACCTATACCCCCTCCCCTAACAGAACACTCAACCCGAGACCCATTTCAATGGTGAGATGGTGTGAATGGTAAAACAAGGGCTAGGATTTCTTTGGATTACTTCTACACTTACAAGAAGCACAGCTAGCACACCAAGAGAAGCTTTGAGCTGCTATAAAAGAGCCAAGACCAAGCCGAAGACCACACCACTTTTTTAATGTTTTTTTAGTGTAATTCAAATTCAGTATTTCTTTCAAGTGTTTTAATGTAATTCAACCAAGTTACATGTTATTTCATCAGTTGTTAATTTTCTGTTTTAAACATTTTACTTTGTAATTTTTCCATTTTTAAGCACTTAAGCTTTAAGCTCTTGTAATCATTTCTTTTCACTTGTACTCCTTTAATTCAGTAATAAAAGTTACTTTACACCTTTAATACTCTTTCATTTTTCAGTTTGAAGTTGAATTAATCAATTAAGCGATTAACTAAGGCTCATAAGAGGGGGGGGTTATTGCTTCTAATAAGCTAAAATTTAGCTAAATTTCTGTCTTAAGCAATTCATTTACAATTCTTACTCATTTACACTCAAATCATGGAATTTGAGAAGAGTTGAGCTCATATTGGAAGGATCAAGGAGTATTAAGCTTTTTCACAGCTTATTGAGCTTTAAGCTCAAGGTCTAGTGGCTATGGTAGCCGTATAAGAACACTAAGCTGCTACTCTTGGATAGCTTAGTGTGAAGACTCAGCCATTATAAGGTGCCAATTCTTTTAATGCAGTTGTTTAATTTTCAATGTATTAGTGTTATTCCTTAGCTGAGGTATGTGCCTTTTTTTTATAATAAGCCCTCATTTTAGAGTAGAATCATATTCAGCTTGTCAAAATATAGTAGGTGTATGCGATTTTGTTTTAAATATTTTAGCTTTCTTAATTAGATTTTAAATACTTTTTTTTTTTAATTCTGTCAGTTTCTTAAGGAGGTGTTTGGTGTAGTGTTTGTATTGCTATTTAAATGTCAACCTTAGTATATAAGTTTGTAACCTTAGCTGCATTAAGTCACGTTAAAAGGAATTCCATAGGGTCAATTCATTAGTTTTCATTTTCTATAAATATAAAGTTTGATTTCTTTGTCTCAGCACCAGGGCACAAAGCAGGTTTAATGGAGTGTTTGTTTATATGTTTCTAGTGAATTTATGCCTTAGCTATTTCTATTTTGTAGTTTAAGCCTTACTTATTCACCACTTCTAAGAGATTGAACCTCTAGTTTTAGGCGTCATTGTATTCTTTGTCCAAAATAACCAAATTGCATCAGCAGCTACTTTCAGTAGCTGCTGTGCCCTTTTCATGCATTTTAAATTCAATTTTCAGTGCTTAAAAATCTTGGATGTTAGGATTTGAGTTTTATTGGTTTTTAGTAGCTCACATATTGTACTAGAAATAGTAGCCAAAAGATTTTTTACTTAAAAGCTTTTTAGGGTTCAGATAGAATTAAGCTTCAAGTTGCTGTTTTCGTCGTCACTAATTTTGCTTATAACTTCAATCTTTAAGCTTAAATTTCCCTTAGATATTGCTTAGAGATAGGTTAATGCCATATTAGAGATTTAAAAGAAACACATCATAGGTTTCTAAATCAGCTTTTTGTTTGCATTTTAGCTTAATAATATGTTTTTTAGATGCATATAAGCAAAAAACTATGCGTTTTAAGCATAGCTAAATGTAGCAGAACCTAAAAAGCAAAATTTTCAAGCTTATATATGGAAATATAGACTAGAGTGCTTATGGCTTTTATTAAAGTTGTTTAGTTACATCTCAGCTTCATCTTTTGTAGTTTTAAGTTTTTGCTAATTCTCAATTTTTCTATAAGCTAAATAAGCTGAAATCGTAGGGTCTAGTTGGTACTTTTCTTAAAGCCTAGGGTTGCCCGTTTTCTCTATAGTGTAAAATTGCACAAGTTACCCCGCCTACCCTTGTTTTTCACGTTACCAAGTTTGCACCCTGTCTTTTCTAGAATAATAATTAGGGTTAATATTTTTAGTTTTTTAGTTTTATAATTAGGGTCTTAAGTTAATTAAAGCAAAATTAGGGTTCAATTGAGTTATAGAAAAATTAGGGCTTTTTGTTCCATAATATTTCTGCACCTTTGGTTAGTTTTATAAAAACTATTTTTTATATATTTTTTCCAAGTTAAATTGGTATTTTATAGGAATTAAAAGTAGATTTTAGTTATACCTTTTCTTATAAAAAATCATTAAAAAAAATAGAAAATAGTTGAAAAATTAAATTCTTTTTGGCATTAATTTTCATTTTAAATCTAGTATTTTTGAAACATAAAAGAAAAAATTATTTAGTGTTAATTTTTAGAAAAAGTTTATTTTTGTTAATTAATTAATCTTAGAAAAATCATAAAAAATCTAAAAATTAATAAAAAAATATTTTTCTTTTTTATAAAATTTTCTTTTGTCATTTAGTGTCTAGGAAAAATATAAAATTTAGTATAGGCTTTATTTTTCTTAAATCTCAGTTTTAGACCCGTTTTTACCGGGTGCGTTTTACCGTTTCTTTTCGTTTAGCATTCAAACGACCTCCGTTTTTGTTCTAGTTTTCTTTATTTTTCAAATTAAGTTAATTAGAATTTAATTTTGATTTTTAATTTAATTTAGCATTTATTTTTCTTAATTTTTAATATTTAGGTTCCCGATACCTTATTCTGTTCCCCGTATTTAATTTAGCTTTAATTTTAGGATTTCCCTATCTCCTATATTTGTTTCCAGTAGATTAAATTAAGTTTTATTTAATTTTAGTTGTAATTATATCAGTGTTCATATCATATATTCTCCATCAGTCAATTTCTCTTCAAACCAGGATAATTTTCAATGGCCAGACTCGTTGGGAAATTTACGACCGGGAATAATCACTTCCGGAATCTTTTTATCAGTGTTCTTCATGTGTACTTTCACCGAGATCTATTTTTGGAGCCGCTTCGCCGGGGATGGCATTTGCTACGTTATTCATACCGACTTGTGATTGAATTGTCTTATTATTAGTATATCATATTAAAAAACACAAAAATATTTTTCTTTTCTTTTTATTAATATATATCATATAAAAATTAAAAAACCAAAAAAATCAAAAATATAAAAAAATTGTCCATAAAAAAATTTAAAATTCACTAATTGGTAAAAATACCAAAATATAATATTCTCAACTGAGGTATTATCATAAAAAGTTCCGGTGAACTACTGAGTTCCCAATCGAACTAAAGATTTTAAAACTTGCCTTCTGTGTCACTTACGATATACGGCTCACCTCATTTGAATAACCAAACTGATTAAAGTGGGTTAAGGTGGGTTGTTCCTAGGAACTACGACCGAAGGAGGAAATATGCTTCGCGCTTATTCCTTACTCATCCGCTCTCACCTGTGGTTTTTCATTTCTGAGAGCTACGTGAAGTAAGATTGATTATAGGTTTAGTTGTCCTATCTGATTTTGTCCAATTGTGATTTATGGTGTTAATAAATTTGAAAAAATAAAACAAAATGATTTCTTTTTTTCTTGTATTCGTTTAATTCTTTCCTTTATCCCCTCTATTATTTACATTCTTATGAAATCATTCGTTTGTCGCCATTTTTTATTTTTAAAGCGATTAAAGCATGTTCGGCTTGTGAGAAATTTTGCACACATCTCTTGCTGTCTGTTGTTCAAAAGAGAAATCACAAAAAGCAAGATTCTTGTTTCCAATGCCCGAAATCGGTCTCACACAACACATTAAGATTGAAAGAATTTGTTCGATTGTGGGAAGACCTGTTGCATGGTCTTAATTGTCCTAGTATGTGATCCTGACACGAAAGATATTGGAGAAAGCTTTTCATATGTTTCAAGGATTACTTCAAGTCATCCAATGACAATTCCAACGTTGTTAATGCTCCTCGAGAGCCATTCGTTGTCAAACAAGACCCCAGTGTCAATTCCTCACAAAAATCTCCACTAATCGACCAAAAGTGTTGTTGCGAGTGTGGTGATTCGTTAGAAGGATGGCCTCTCGTTTCGTCAAACGATGCACTGTAAAAGGTTTGTTCGGGAAAGGTGCTATGCTGGTTATAGTGTCTCACCGAAAACTCATAACTTATCTCTAATCCGAGCCAACCAAAACAAAACCATTAATGAGAATCTCAAGCTCTGGAAACGTGTGCAAATACCAATATTTTTTGGTCATTGCCAAAATTGGTTTAAATGAATATGCTGTGTTGTTTGTTTTTATTGGTTAGATTCAGAGTGAAACACCAAATGTTTTAACTCCATACTCATCTAATAACACTCCCGATTATTCAAACCATTCTCCACAACCCCCGACTCATTCTTATGAGAATTTTGAAAACAATGCTTATTATGGTTACGATTGTTCACCACAAGTTCCGTTTATCCAATCGGAACCGTGTTACAATCAAGACTTTAATTTCTCACAAAATTCTCAAAAGTTTTCAACAACTAATATCTTTGTTGTGGACTATTGTGGAGGTCTCATGAGACTTTTCAGTGTCAACCGATGAATGAAGGGACTATTTCATGAGCAAAATCTTGCTATGATTCTATTCTTTCGGTTTGACAACTTCAAAAACCGCAATTTTCCGTCACTCATCCACCTCCTCAGCCAAATGAGCTTTGAAAGCTTGCAAGCCCAAGAGGACTAATGAAATCGATTGAATGCTTTCTCAAAAGTTTAATCGTATCCTTTTGGGAAAACGGCCTAAGTTCTATTGCATGGCTTGGAAACTTTATTGTAGCTAAGCACGCTCAACCCGAGGAAGTGCATGAATTGCTTAGCAAACTGTTCGAGATGTGTAAAATCCATAAGTGACGAGCTATCTGAGTACTTGCAAATACTCGGCTTGGAATCGTCACCTTCGTCTACTGTGTTGATGATGATGTCGAGGATTTTACCATTGCAATCACAACCCGTTCTTACCAACCAAGCGAGCCCGATAACTCTCTAATTATGGAGGAATCGAGCATCTTGACACAATTCGGCAACGGATATCGAGCACGAATTCATAATGTCGAGTGTTGAAATCCTTGTACGCCATATCCCAAGGTGAGTCCATGGTGTTCCAAAGTGTGGTGATGTGCCTTTTATGACAATTCTCCGCCTCTTGACATTTCAAAAGATCAATCTGAGGATTTCTCTGGGATATCCTAACGTTGATTCTTACTTCGACGGATGAAGATTCTCTTCTATAGTAACGATTGTCGAGTAGGTTGAGGCATTCACATCCTCCCAATCTAGCCCGTTAGCTCGAGGTGATGGGAGATGTTATTCCAGAAGTTGGAAGGATTGAAGATGACATTCTTTTAATCAAAGACGATACACCTTCGTGAGAAAAATTGTTGAATGTCAATTGTCTTGTTGCGATAAATCGAAGCATTAAAAGATGATCCCGGTCCATCTATCCATTTGTTGTGACCAAGTCTTCCTCCACATTTCCTAACTTTTTCTTGGAGGAGACTAACACCTTTGATAATTTTTGTCATCTGAATTTTCTACTTTAAATTTGGAAGAGATTAGTTTAGTGGCTGAGTCCCATACTCATTCTGATTTTATCTCTTCCGGATTTTTAAGCTTTCTTCAGTGATTAACGAATCATTTTGAAGAGTAGAGTAGTCGGCAGTTAAGTAGTTCCTAGTGAGTACCATAATCATGTTGATTTTTCTCAATATGATTCTTTATCTTTGATCTTTCGTTGATCAGTTTCCTCCTGCCTGATAGGGAGTGATTTTTATCATGAGGAGTTCACCGATGAACTCGCTCAAATCATATCTCAACCAGAGTATGATTGTTTCTTTAAGGATGAGCCCGAGCTGGGCAATCTTACAATGGATGTGGTGGGAAATATTTTCCAAGAAAGCGAACCAAGAGTTCATGTGCTTAATGTCTTACCCACCCTTGAGTTAGATTTCATACCTTCTAGTGAATCCATTTGTCTTATGTTGTATGGATCTTTCTCCCATTTCTTTTCATTCCGGTTATTCCGCCTTATCTTCTCTCCTGTGGGGATGAAGACACCATATTTGATCCCGGCATTTCAAAAGTATCATTCTTCTAGGCCGGATGTATCTCATCGGAGCGGAACTTTCATGAAATTCAATACTTATCATAGTCACTTGAATGAAAGTCCGATGATGATTTTAATTTCCACTTGTTTTCCTCAAGATCCATAAATCACTTGTGAATGGGTTCAAGCATAGGTCCCTAATCAAGGCGCTTCGTGGGAGGCACACATTGCAGATCCGTAGTTGTATTAATTGTTGTTGTTGTTGCTAAGATTGCTGTGACTGTTTCCATTGCCGTGTTTTCCCATGTTAGTTGTTATTATCCAGGAATTGCCCCGGATTGTGAGATCTCAGTTTTGTCATTCATCAAGGTTTCACATCTTCAGCTTCAATTGGGAATCCGATATGCCTAATCTTTATCGGACGAACGTTTTATCTTTTGGCATACCTTCATAAACGGCCTTGGATTAAGTAATACCCTTCAAAAACATCGAGGACGATGTTTAGTTCTAGTTTGGGGGGGGATCTTCGATTAGTTGTTTCCTTGTAGCATTGTTACCACGTAAACCCGTTATTACCACAAAATACCAAAAAAATGAAAAATTTTAAAAATTTTTCAAAAATATAATAAGTGTTTGTCACAGTTTTATGTTTTTCTTTTGTGGGTATGATAAGAATAATTTTTGACTCGATCGGGTGTGTTGAGCCCTAGCTAGTTCACTTCTAGGCGAGAGCTTTCACGAATTTCTAAGCTTTGAATTTTATTAATGTGAAGAACGAGAAATGTTAGAGTTAAAAATACAAGTTTATGTTGCCAGAAGATTCGTCCTAAAAACTTATTCGAGTAAACTTGTTGGTTTTCTCTCCCGTAAATTTCTAATAACCTAATTTTACCGTAATCAATTTATTCAGCTAAAGTCAATCGATGTTTTAGAAAAGCTTCAAATTTGTAACTTAGTTTTCAAATATCGAGATTTTTATGTGTTTAAAAGATATATTGCCAAAGAAGCATAAATGAAATTGTGAATGCAAAAATGCATGAATATTGAAATTTTGCCAATGAAGCATGCAGTTGATATTATGGAACAAGTTAAAGATGTGTCGTGATATCCTACTCCGTTAGCAACGAGGTGGGGGTTCAAACTAAGACGTCTTTGCTTCTAGGGATTTGGTGTGTCGTGATATCTCACTTGGAAGAAAGGTCCAGGTGAGGGTTTTCAAAAACTAAGAAACCATCCTTAGCAATATTAGAATAAGGTGGTTGTGTGATTTTCCACGACGCTAGTAGCAACGGGGTGGGTTTTCAAACTAAGAACCACCGGTCGTTGGTTGTGGAATATCCTGCTCCGTTAAACAACGAGGTAGGGGTTCAACTAAGCAACGCATTCCTAGCTTTAAGTAACTCCTATGTCATGATGTTAAAAATTGTTGCAAAAAGTTCTAATGTTTAAATCTCATAAATTCAAGTTACGATGTCTTAATAAGTTGGTGCTTTGAGGTCATGATTCATTTTGAATTATGACTATGAAAATAAGTTGATCTATGGTTAAATTAAAATGAGTACACACATTCAATCGTATATCCATGTTGGGAGTTGAAAATTCACAAGTCATAAGTATGAGGGCTTAACATATAAACTTATATCGACAATGATCTTGTTTAATTGCTTAGCTTGGAACTTGTGAAAAATCGAGGACGATGAAATTATCCGTCCTGGACCACTCCGTGATCACTCTTACGGACGCTTCTTTCATTCTATGATCCCAGTATTAATAAATAAAAGAAAGTCAAACTTGTATAAAATGAGAAAATCCAAAATAATTGTTGTAGTTTAGTGTAATTCAGAAAATGGTGAAACGGGGCTACGTGTTTACTTCATAACATTGCGTGAGGACACACAATACCTTAGTTTGGGGGATTTGATATGTGCTTAATTACACATATCTTTTACCTCTAAAAACGAGCTTAAATGACCAAAAACAGACAAAAACTGCCAAATATATGTTTGTTTTGCATTTGTATTGTGCAGGAAGTGGATATCATCAAAAAGACAGAAAACCAAGCCAAAATGACAAAACTGAGCACGGAATGGAAAAGACTGTGCACATTCAAGGCCAAAGTTCCAAAAATGTCAGAGATGTCAGAGTCAATAATGAAAGAATCAGCAGTGTTCAAACGGAGCCGGATCTGAAGAATACTATTGAATGCAATCTTTACCATCTGATGGGCCGGGAAAGCCCATTTCAGTATATCTTATGACGACTGTGAAGACCAAATGGGCGCCTCAATATTTACAACAGCCCATTTGTGTGCATTGGACAAAGACCCGTTGAAGATTTGACAGGCCCAAAATCTGCCCAGTTACAGCCAATCTCAGCCCATTGTACACACAATACCCACTCTACACCTTATGGGCTTGAAAAAAGCCCAAAATAACCAAAAACCTAAACCTTATTGGGCCCAAACCCAAACCCAGTGGGCCCAATACAAGCCCAAGCCCAACAAAAGCCCAAAATCCTTTTTTACAAAACTTTAGGGACTAAAGTTGTCATTTTTAAAAGTTTTTTATAAAAGAAAAAAAAGGTTTAAAATAAAAAGGGGATAGAAGGACTAAAACTGCCAAATGGCATTTCCCTTTTTAGTTATAAACTAGAGGGGCCAGTTTTGTAACTTACCTAAACCTTCTTTGTTTTCTTTAGTTATAAATCAAAGGGACCTAAACTGCCATTGTCCAAACCTTCATTATAACTATTTTCGGCTTATAAAAGAAATGAAAAAGAGAGAAAGAGATTGGTGGGCTCATAATCTTGCCTCTTCCCCATTCGTTTCCTTTTAAACAGTGCTAACCATTTACTGTACCACCACAAGCTTTTACCCGCCAAACCCTATACAAGCCCTCTTTCCCCATGTTTTAGGCTCCAAAACCCACTACTCTTAGTTACATCCCACAGCTCACTCTACCTTTCCCCCACTCCACAGCTCACATATACCACCGCCCTAACAGAACACTCAAAACCGAGGACCCCATTTCAATGGTGAGATGGTATTGTGAATGTAAAACAAGTGACTAGGATTCTTTGATTCCTTCTACCACTTCAAGAGGCCAGTAGCACACCAAGAGAAGCTTTGAGCTGCTATAAAAGAGCCAAGACCAAGCCGAAGACCACACCACTTTTTTAATGTTTTTTTAGTGTAATTCAAATTCAGTATTTCTTTCAAAAGTGTTTGTATTGTAATGTCAACAGAAGTTACATGTTATTTTCATCAGTTGTTAATTTCTGTTTTAAAAATTTTACATTATGTTACATTTTCCATTTTTAAGCACTTAAGCTTTAAGCTCTTGTAATCATTTCTTTTCACTTGTACTCCTTTAATTCAGTAATAAAAGTTACTTTACACCTTTAATACTCTTTCATTTTTCAGTTTGAAGTTGAATTAATCAAATAAGCTTTAAATAAGCTCATAAGAGCTTATTACTTCTAATAAGCTAAAATTTAGCTAAATTTATGGTCCTTAAGCTTATATTTCATTTACTATTCTTGTCTTTACACTCATTTATGGGAATTTGAGAAGAGTTGAGCTCAATTGGAAAGATCAAGGAGTATTAAGCTTTTTCACAGCTTATTGAGCTTTAAAAAAACAAACAACCCTCTTCATGCTGCCATTGACGAACTCGACCAAAACAACTCAAAAACTCAAAATCACCCATCAAAACACAAATTGAAGATAAAATCAACATGCATAATCACTCACAACATCTTAAAGATCATCAATTGTAGTCATTTCATCTATTTCTTTCAATTTTGTACAATTAAGACTACTAGGATACAATGTATAACTAATATGCTTCCCGTAGATGTAGGATTTTGCATACATTAGTGAATTTGTTGATAAAATAATTTCAAACCAAAACCCTAATTTTATTTTCAAATTACTCACGTTAGGAACATAATAAAATTGTAGTTATGCATTGTCAATACAACTCAAAAAAGTTTTCAAACACATGCATAATGACCTCATGAACAAATTTCAAGATACATAATTCATATGTATTTTTCGACTTGTTTGGATGAGAAAAATCAAATTAAGGAGCGTTTGGGTTAACTCTTAGGATTTTATATTTAGGTCGAGTTAATCGTTGCTCCACATTTGTTACATCTAGGCACACACTAGGCACAAACTCAGCACATATGCAAGATATTAAAGTGTGATTTGATTGTTTTATTTTAGGTAACAATGCCTCTAATTACCTCACTAGATCATCAAAAGACCCGAAACTACATTCCACTCTTATCAAATGAATTTAATCAACCCTTAAGAAACACACTTGTAAATCTTGAAAAACGATACTTTCATGAGGGTAGGGTTGTGAGTCAAAACTTTGAAAACATGAGTCATATCTGTGCTAAGTTTGAATCAATTAACTTTGATTGTTTGTTAAACCTAAACGAGCAAATTGTTCCTCGTTTTGTTTTGGATTTTTATAGTCAACTAACTTTTGATTATAACTCCACGGTCAATTTGTAGTCAACTTTGTTATACAAAGTAAGTCTTTCTCTCTCACTGTTGAGGAATTTGGTCAAATCTTAAAGATACCATTTAAAGGTCATGCATCACACACCGACATGTGGTCACTCGACTACTTGTCAATAAGTGTTCCGAGTAAAGGATGTTATAAAACCACTCCTCCGTCTCCAAGTGTCGTCAAGTCCTTTATTCAAATTCCTAGACAAGGTCAAGTCACTCGTACTAAAAACAAGAAAACCATTGTCGTCGACGAAAACAAAATCTTAACTCGCGAGATTCAACCCCATATGAAACCATGGGTTGATATCATTCGTAAAAATGCCATTTGTCTAGGAGGTCATAAGGATCATATCTCCGCTTGTCTTTGTCATATGCTTTATTGCATTGAAACCTCCACTCGATACAATCTAGCATTCTTTATTCTCAAAAGAATAGAAAAGACTCGAAGCAAACCTAAGGAACTCCTGCCTTACGGAATGCTTTTGACTAGATTGTTCAAACATGTTGTGTCCGTCTTTCCCGAGCTAGCAATCGATAGCTACATCTCACAATTGATCGCTCCTCATGTATCTTGTTTAATACACTATATCTTTCTATTATTAGGACTAGGAATGACAAATGTCAATTGCATTTGACTTGGATAATTTTCTCCATTCTATCAACTTTCTATGACTAGCAAATTTTATGAATGTGACATGCGAAAAATGCCACTACTTGCTAAATGATTTGTATGTTAGATTAGAACTACATATCATTGCTTGAACTAGTTGATTCTTGAATTGAGTAGATGCCGAAATCACTGGACTTAAGAAAAAAGGAAAACTGGAAATTTTCCTTCTTCCAGAAAACGGCCCCCTTATATACCCGGCGCCCCCCCAATATATTTGGGACCGCTTGTTGATATGGGACCGCCACCAGGGGGAAAGAAAAATTTCGAGTTTACCTCTTTTTTGTATCTTGACCCTCCTACCTACATCCTCAAGCTGTCATTTCCCAGATTGGCTAAACCATATTTGGCACCCTCTTCTTCCTAAACCATGTTTTGCCATTTTATCCAATCTCCCTCATTATTTAATCCCCCAACTTTCATACTTTACCACCATCTTCATCTGTAACACCCCCATAAAATCACAACGCAGCGGGATACCACTTCGGGGTGCTACTTCATAGTATAAAGTACAAGTTACAGTAAACGACCTCAAAAGAGACGTTTAATAAAATGTCACATTTGATTAAAAGAAATCAGAGTAAATTCAGGTCCCAATAATTTGTTTTTTTAACAAACGTTACAAGAGTTCAAATATGACTCATTTGTATATTTAAAGAATAATGATTGTCGAATGTGAAGAAAAACCAAGTCCTTAAAGTTTTGATATCCGCGCATCCAGATGCTCCCATGCTCAGCTAACAAGATATAACCTGAGAAAATACATGCAAAAAAACGTCAACAATAATGTTGGTGAATTCATAGGTATAAGTAAAAGCAGTATTGAAATAGTTCAAGAAATATTTCTGTAAGAAAAGTGGCGTTACAAGATTTAGAAGAATTGTTATCGAAATCCAAGTAATGTTTCAATAAATCAAGTAATGTTCAATAGTGGACCACAAGGTTTAAGATCAGCCAGCGACAGTATTTCAAAGTATAATTCAACAGAATACATTGCAACGAATACAATGTATCAATCTTGATTGCATTGAGCTCATGACACCGAAGCCTTGACGTTAACACATATCTTGTATGTAATTCATGTTGCCCCATAACTAGGTATTATTGCCTTATACCTAACTTCTAAATACAAATTGTCCGTTGACTGGGTGCTCGAAAGGATTCGATTCATACCCCCGGACAGGGCTGTCAAACCCAATAGATCTATTTATTTGTACTAGCGCTCACCCATTATAGGCAATTAACAGTTCATGATGTGGGGTCTTTGGCAATAACTACTCATGCAATTGACCTCATATTTGGGTCCAGCATACCATAAAGTTTCTTGTGTCCAGTTTATAAAACAAGCATGTATCAAACATGTATTAGAAATCATGTGGTAGATAAGCAAAAGCTTTAGTAAAAACATTCATGTAACGCTTATGTAGTAGTAACCGATAAGTTATTCGGTAAAACAAGCATGTATCAAACATGTATTAGAAATCATGTGGTAGACAAGTAAAAGCTTTAGTAAAAACATTCATGTAACGCTTATGTAGTAGTAACCGATAAGTTATTCGGTAAAACAAGCATGTATTCTCACCCCAAAAATAGTTTAAGAAAACCATTAAAAATGAAAAGGTGGGGCTATGAACTCACCTTGATGTTGCAGAGAAACTAGCAGAAATGCAAATAATAATCACAGCACAACGGAGAATGGAACAGCTCGACCAAGAAGATGCAGCTTAATTTAACGGCTATATCCTACTACTTAGGATAATGAATTTGGGTTCCCCGATAATTGGTTACGTCAACGCGACACGTTGATAAAGGATTGAGGTTTCAAGTTGGATGAGTTTGGTGGGTGGTTAAATAAAATACACCGAAAAGAATACACAAAGTATGTAATATATTCCGTATATATTACATATGAAAAAGAAACAATTATATAATTCATGTGGCGAATCATATAATAAAGACAAACAAACAAAAGAATAAGTCGCAACATATAATACTTTACACGTATTATTTAAGAAACGTAAGAAAATAATCGTAACAATATAATTCGACACGTTTTCGAAATTCACTTTACTAAATAAATAAAACGTTCTTGCATAAAAGTAAACACACGTTTTAAAGTTACGAGTTAGATAAATGACGTTTTAAAGACTTTACAAAAGTTATAGTTGGGAATTATAAAATAATATTTTATAATTTAGTATTTCGTTACCCGTTTTAACTAAACTAGTTATCTTGTTTATAGAAGTATAGTTTTCGTTTATTTACCGATTTGTTGTAAAATCACAATTTAAAAATCTTAAAAGCTATATAACCTTGTCATTTTATCGGGTATCTAATATAATAGAAATTTTATTGAAAACTACTAAGTATAAGAATTTTTAGAAATTTCGGCATGACCTTGCCGTTTATACAACGTTTCTCATTTTCACAAAACTCAATGTTTTTCCCTTAAATCAATAAATGTTGCAATATACTCGCGTGTTTATATATATAATTAAACTAGACAAATATAAGAAACAAAAATATATAAAACCAAACACACCATAATGGGTTAAACCAAACACCCCGGTTTGGCAGTAAAACGCAGAAACAAACACCCTTTCGGGTTGTTAAATCGCAGCAAGCAAACACCCCTTTGGGGGCTGCTGTCCACCGAACCAAACGCACCCTTGTGGCTTGTTTATAAAGCCAAACGCATCCTAGCTGGTTATAAACAACACCAAACGCACCCATTGGGTGGCTGTCACAGCCAAACGCACCCCTTTCTTGTTTATAACCCAACACGAACTCCCCGCTTTCCCGAATAAACGCACCCTTTTCGGGTGAACAGTAAACCGAACGAACACCCCTCGGTGGTGGTGGTTCATTACCACCGAAACCAAAACCACCCTTGGTGGTGGTGGGCTGTCACCGAAAACAACACCCCTTTTAAATTACACCTCGCAAAATTTTATAGAAACGCGAACAAGTGGAGCCGATACGAGAAATAATTAATATTTTTATTTAATTAGCAAATTTTCTATTACAATAATTTATTTATAAAAATATTTAACGTTTATTTCGAAACGTTTATTAAAAACGCGAATAATCGGGTTAAGATTTATTTTCCTTTGGACTAGGTATAATCAGGATATCAATTAAATAACGAACATTTTTATAAATATTATAAAAATATTTATGAAATATTATCAAGTAAATACTCATTTTTGTTGGAAAAATGATTTGGAAAACAATGGCGCAAATTTCGTGTATTAAATCGACCGTTAACTAGTCCAAATGAGTCCCGAACCAATATTTATAAAAGTTACTCAAATGTTACATTTTTGGCCCCTTGGAAATATTTACACAATCAACCCTAAACTATTACACATTTTTCATTTCATTTTATAACTTTATTATATATATAAAATTTATAAACTTTTAAATCATTTTTACAAAATATAACACACACACAAACATCATCTTCCTCCTCCATCCCCTCCATCTTTTCCGGCGAGTTGTTCCGGCCACCGCCACCACCGCCGGCCACTTTTCCGGCCAAACTCCGGCGAACCCAAAACTTTATAAAAATGTTATCCTCATGACCCGATCTACCCGATCCCCATATCCACTCGCCGCCACGCGCCTCCACCTCCTCCGGCTGCCTCCCCACCGCAGCCCACCATAACACCACCTCCACACCATCACCATCATCACCACGTCGCCACCCTCGCTGCCATCATCACGCCACAACCACTGCTACTCCACGACAACCACCACCACAATAATAAAAAGGGGTGCTGTTGGTTTTATAAAAGCATCACAGCGGGTGCTTTTGGTTGTTAAAACGTCACAAAAGGGTGCGTTTGGTGATGCACTAGTCGAGGGTGCGTTTGTTTTGTTTTTTTCAGCAGCCTTAGGTTGCGTTTTGGGTCTATGGCAGCCGATGAGGGTTGCGTTTGGTCTATTAAAACCAACTAGGGTGCGGTCTGGTTTTGGTTCGCACGGCACCAGCGGGGGGCGTTTGGTTGTCGGGTTTGTCACCAAGAAGGTTGCGTTTTGATTGTTGTCAGAAAGGGTGCGTTCGGGTTGGTTTATTATCACCACAGCCGCACCCTCAAGGTGTCGGGCTGTGGTTACGTGGTTAATTGTTTCGGGTAATCTTGTCTTGTTTCTCGTCTTGGTTGACCGGCTGAAAAACACGCCCACAAAGGGGTGTTTGTTTCTGCGTAACATCAGCCCGAAAGGGGCGTTTGGTTGGCTGCATGGCAGCCAATAAGGGTGCGTTTGGGCGAGCCGAAGCAGCCATAAGGGCTGTTCGGGACAGCAGGAGTGTTTGGTATTATGGCAGCTGTTAAGGGGCGTTTGGTTCTGTAGATAACATAGCATTTAGGGGTGTTTGGTTCGCTGTTTAACAGCAATATGGTGTGTTTGGTATAGCAGTAAGGGTGTGTTTGGTTCAGCCCATATAGGGTGTTTGGTTTTACTTGTTCTTTTGTTACTTGTCGATTTCGTTTAAATATGTATAATGAGGTATTTGCAACATGGATTGTTTGAAGAGGAAAACTTTGAGTTTGTTAAAAATGGGAAAAGGCGGTTCATAAACGGCAGGTCAGGCGGTAAATTTCTAAAAATCCTTATACTTAGTAAATTTTCATTAAAGTTTATATTATTTTAGAAACCCGATAAAATGACAAAGTTATATAGTTTTTAAGATTTTTAAATTGTGATTTTACAATAAATCGGTAAATAAACGAAAACTATACTTTTATAAACAAGATAACTAGTTTAGTTAAAACGGGTAACGAAATACTAAATTATAAAATATTATTTCATAATTCCCAACTATAACTTTTTGTAAAGGCTTTAGAAACATCTTTTACTTATTTAGTAACGTTAAAACGTGTGTATACTTTTATGCAAGAACATTTTATTTATTTAGTAAAGCAAATTTCGAAAACGTGTCGAATTATACTGTTACGATTATTTTTCTTACGTTTCTTAAATAATACGTGTAAAGTATTATATGTAGCGACTTATTCGTTTGTTTGTTTGTCTTTATTATATGATTCGCCACATGAATTATATAATTGTTTCTTTTTCATATGTAATATATACGGAATATATTACATACCTTGCATTTTGTTTTTGATTTATTTTATTTAACCAACCACCAAACCCATCCAACCTGAAATCCAAATCCCTTATCAACGAGTCGCGTTGATGTACTCATCCATCGGTAAACCTTCATTCATCATACTAAGCTAGATTGTGCTTGGTTGATGATCTCAAGATGCTCAAGATCACAATGTCAAATACAAGTTCAAGGAACAAGCTCAATCCAGAAATCAATGATCACTACAACATATTCACAGGAGAATGTCAAAAGGACGAGCTAAAGACTAAAGACAAAGCATTGTATGCTAGGCTTAAAGTTTTGTAAAATGGAGTGACCTCCCTTAGGGGGAGATTGTTGGAAACACAAAAAGTGTCGGTCACTTCCAAGTTGTAATAGGTCTTAGCTCGTAGCTTGTGTCACGTTAAGTAAAGAAGCTAATCTGGCCCAAGGCCCATGTGAAGCCCATCATAGCTCATGGGCCGGCCATCATGTAACTATATAAGCCCTCTCCTAGCCTTGGAGAGGGGTTGGTTGTTTTCATTCTCATTTTTCCACCTAGTTAATAACATCATCCATTTCCATATACTTTCTCTCTCTAAAACATCACAACCCACATCTCTCTCTCTTGTTCTTGGTAGATCATTAGATTACATGTTTCTTCAAAATTGTTATATGAAATTATAATGTTCATTTGTTATATGAAAAAAAATTGTTAAACGAAAGTTATCTATTGGGAATCTATTTTTTCTCAGATGGGCTCCAAGGTTAAGAAAGCTCTCATAGCATAAAGCGTTCGGGATTCACATCATAATTGGTGTAAACGAGTAAAAGAAAGATCAAAAACACTTCGCTTAGTTGCCACAAAGTCCACATGTCCACTCGGGTCAACTATAGACGAAGGGGATGAAGATATTACAGTGGCATCAGGGACATTATCCCAATCATTTTCCACAGGTACACTTAATAACTTCCGTTCAGGATATCTGAATATTTGTCAGATACCATGAGACATGTACCAACAAATCACGACATCAAAAAAGATGAAGAAAGTAAAGTTAAAACTCTTAAAGATTTGTATTCTAGAACTTTGGTTCTAAGAGTTTAATATTGTTATGAGTTTGATTAGAGAATTTGGAAATATTGTATCACCGTTCGGGCCATCATATTTCAGAAGTCATTCAGTAAACGTTTGAGGAGCTAGGGCACTTTAAATCGTAAACCTAACAACTCAGTCAGAATGTAATACCAAAATGAAACCCCTTAATATGAAGCTCACTAGTATTGTGGTACGATATATATTCAGGATAGGATTTTTAAAAGCACATTGATGATGAATTATATAATAATTATAACATAATCGGTTTTAAGTGTTTTGCTCAATAACTAGAAATGATAAGCACGTCAAGCGTTAATTAAAGTTATGTTTTATAAGGTTTTGAACACATTTCTATACTTTTTCAAAATGTTACATTTTAGACCCTTAAGAATGAAAAATGGCAAAATATACCCTTGGAGTTTTCACTTTTACAAGTTTGGTCCTTCTAGTTTAAAAGATGTACAAAGTAAACCTTGTACTTTGGAAAGTGACATAATAGACCCCTATAGTTATAACTTTAGAATATGGCAAAAATAGTCCTTGTACTTATAAGTTTTCAAAAGTTACAGTATATACCCCTTGCATGAAAATGATTTACAAAACAAGTCCAAAATCCATAATAATGATATTTTTCAATATGAAAAGTAATTTACAGGTTATAGCTTATTAATATAAGCTAAAATATGAAGGTTTAACATAACAAAAGTTCAAAATAATGATTCGTTAAGCTAGAAATCGAAACGGGTCAAATTAGGGTTTTAAAATGAAAACGCGCGGGTTTTTAGTTCAAATTCTTTCAAGACTTAATAAAGTACTTATTATAATGTTAGATAAGCTTATTAGGATAGATTATAACGATAGTTTACAAGTTTAGCTTATAGATTAAGCAAAAACATGAAATTAGGGTTTCAGAAGCTCGATTTGGTTCAAAAGGTAAACATATATGGTTTTTGAGTTCAAGCTTTTAACAATAGTTTTAAACATGATCATATGGAACATTATAAGGGTTATGAAAGCATAATGTGAGCATTTTGGAACCTGGTTTTGAAGCTTTATGCTTGGAAAATTGTAGGGTCGAAATCGGGACTATTAGCTTCGTACGCCTAGAATAACGACTCCAGGGCTTCTTTTCTTGGTTTCTTTGCTTCACTTCTGTCCTTGAGACTTCTATTGATCTTCTAATTCTGCTATGGAAGTATTAGAACTCCATTTATGTGTAAGAGAGAAGTTGTGGGGGATGGTTTGAATGTAGGTGTATGGTTTGATTATATAGGGCTCAAGGGGACCCTGAATGGCAAGAAACTTGGTAACAAAGGTTTAGATCTGTGATATATGACTATGAAGGCTATATTATGACAGGATAAGCTAGAGATGCGTAACATAGTAGGAAAACTAGCCTTTGATGTGTTGTTTTCTCTCTTGTGTTTGCCGTGGCCTAAAAGGAGAAAAGAAGGAGTGTCAAAGCCTCCCTTAGTGACCAAGGAATGCAATGAGGTGCTTGTAAGCAGCTTGTGAGAAAGTAGGTGAGTCATGGAGGTGTGTGGTAGCTTGGTTGGTTTTCAAAATGGGTAAAATGGAGGGAAAATTAGTATAGAGTTCAAACTTGCTCAGGTTAGGGTTTTTGGTTCAAATTTCGTGTACAATGGAGTAATGAGGATAGATTATGAAATGTAATGTTGTAATTAAGTGTTTATAACTTAATTTGATTAATGGTTTAGGTTAATAATGGGTAAAAACGAAGAAATGGGTCATGGTTTAGAAACTAGCTCGGTTTTAGGGTTTCTTGGTTTGAATTAGGGTTTTGAGTTTAAAAATGAGTCTAAGTGATTGAAATGGAGGGAAATGTTGTTAAAAAGTTGAGCATTGCTTGTTTGTACATTGTACTTAATAGTTTGTACAAGTTAGGCATAGAGCCCAGTGAATTAGGTTTCAAATATGAGATTGAGATAGCTAGCGGGCAGCTAGTGGAGATTAATAAGGTTATAAAGGGTTGCAAATTAGAAATCGAGGGTCATGTATTTGACATCGATTTTATACCATTCGGGCATAGGAGATTTGATGTGATTAATCACAAGGCTGAAATAATTTGTCATGAGAAAGTATTAAGGATACCCCTGCTAGATAGCAAAGTGCTTAGAGTATTAGGAGAGAAATCAGAAGCGAAAGCGAGACTTTTTATGAGTACTAAGACTAGGGATAAGAAACAAGAAGAGATTGTTGTGGTTAGATATTTTCCCGAGGTATTTTCGGATGACCTATCAGGATTGCCGCCTGTTCGGGAAATCGAGTTTCGAATTGAGTTAATCCCTGGAGCAACGCCGGTAGCAAAGTCTCTCTAGTGTTTGGCACCTTCTGAATTGGAGGAGATGTCGGGACAACTCAAGGAACTCCATGATAATGGTTTCATTCTACCAAGCTCATCGCCTTGGGGAGCACCGGTTTTGTTTGTGAAAAAGAAGGATGGTTTTTGTAGGATGTGTATTGACTACAGAGAATTGAACAAGTTGACTGTTAAGAATCGTTATCCGCTTCTTAGGATTGATAATCTATTTGACCAACTGCAAGGGTCGCAGTTTTTCTCAAAGATAGATATTAGGTCTGGATACCATCAGTTAAGAGTGCATGAGGATGGCATTCCAAAGACTGTGTTTAGAACTCGTTATGGACATTTCGAGTTCACAGTGATGCCCTTTGGTCTGACTAACGCACCAACGGTATTCATGGATTTGATGAACAGAGTTTTGTTAGCCTCAAATATTGAGTCAAACAAGGAAGTTCATTCACTAAGAATATTAGGTCTCAGTCATTTAATTAAGTAACATTGTAATAGGCTAGAACAGGTAAATGGGCTCTTATATGTAAGCTAACCGGTCACGTGTATCGAGCGAAAGCCCAAGTATTCTTAAGCCCGGCCCGTAGAAACACTAAAGGCATGCAATCCTTTTAGTCTAAGTATAAATACACCTCCCTAAGGAAGGAGAGGTGGTTGGTTCACTTTGTAATTTTTATTAGTAATCAACCATCTTACTTTCTCTCTTGTTTTTCTCTCTACATTCTTCATAACTTCCATCTTTATTTTCTTGATCATTCCATGTAAACATAATATGAAGTGAAGTGATTTATTGTTTCTGACATTTGGTATCAAGAGCCTTGGGTTGATTGTGATTTGTTTTGTGGGAATAAGCTCAAAATTCAACAATTATGTGGCTTATTTTGACAAATAAGCTCACGACTCAAAAAACTTTGAGGCTTATTGGCTCTTAGGTGGTGTTAAGCTTAAGCTTCCTAGCTTATTCATAGCTTAAAGGTGCCTTTTCAAGAATCAACCATAGACTTTCTTTTTTTTTGTTTTTTTTGTTTGAAAACTTTTGAAAAAAAATCAACATTTGTGACTTTGTTTGTGGTTAGATTCAAAAAAGACGTGTACTTTTGTGTTCTAAATGTGCCATAGTATCTTATTTTGAAGTTGGTTAGCTTATTCGTGGCTTATTGTGGTTCAAAAAATGGTTTTAACTCGTTTTTCATCCTAGCGAGTTGGTAGAATTCGTAGTAGCGAGTTATTGTGGTCCAACATTTGTATTTGTTTGTTTGCTTAAAGTTGAACAGGACAAACAGGTACGAAAGTGACATGTGTACCAGCGAGAAAGGGACTTCAAGTAGCGAGTTAGCAGGAAACTGGATAGCGAGTTAGAAGTTTGGGAAGATAGCGAGTTAGTGATTTGGTAATATAGCGAGTTACCAGGTTTATTGAAGACTTTTCAAGGTCAAAGTCAAAGGATACTCTGCCCAAATTTTCTCAAATCTAGCGAGTTATACTTCAAGGAAGACCAGCGAGTTATCAACATAATCATTAGCGAGTTAGCAAGTTGGGATTGCAGCCACTTAGAGATCTGGAAATTCAGCAAGTTATATAACAAGAGTAGTGACTTACAGGTCTAGCGAGTTACAAGTTTATTTGAAGAAAAATTCTCAAGATCTAGCGAGTTGTTATGCTGCCCAATTTTTTTCAAAGTAGCGAGTTATGCCACTCAAATCCCTTGTTTTGAAAACCAAAGTAGCGGTAAGGTCAATCCGCGCATCAGGTGGTGTAACACCCCCATTTTTACATATAGCAGCGGAAGCTAATATGGGGTATTACTTCATGGATACAACAATCATAATCATAGAAAACGACCCAAAAGAGACATTTATTCAAAAGATATGTTATCAATCATTTCAAATCCGAGTTTTACAAAGGCATGTCCCAAAATCTAGAAACATAAAATGTGAATAATAACAAGTTTTAGCCATCTTCATGTCCATGCCACTCCATGCTATAAGTTGCTCAATTACCTAAGATAAACATGCATAAAAAGGGTCAACACAAAGGTTGAGTGAAATTTTCATAGGTTTGAAATGTAATAGTTAAATACAAGTTATAATGGAAATATTAGCATTACTGGGATAATTATCATGGAGAACATTTAATATCATGGAGAACAATATTATCATGGGAAAACAGTTGAATATTATCATATGGTTGAATGCAAGTCATTATAATGGTAATAATTATAACGAATACAATTTTCATGGAAAATAAGGGTAACATTATTATTGTACCTAAGCTCATGACATCAATACATTAATAGGGAAATCACTTAGTACTTGTGTTAAGATTCCGCATTAACATATTGTATTCATAGTCATTGTTTCTACATAGTCATTTGTATTTATACATCTTGGCTATCATCCTTTATAGGCTGCAAAGATCCATACAGTTATACTAGGACCTTCAAGTGGTATCAGAGCCTTTGAGAAACTTTGAATAAGAAGAATAGTTAAAACCAGTTATTAATCTCCAACCAACAAATCTAAAAATGTCTAGAACTCAAGATGAAAATCCACCACCACCACCTCCACAACCAACACAACAACAAACACCATACACAAACAAACTCCCTCATCAGTTTCAACCCATCAGCTCCCTATTCTATAAGGGTGAATATGATATATGGGACTATGAAGGGGAACACATACTTGGCATCATACCAGGATTATCCAATTTTGGGAGGTAATCCTAATAATGGAAATGTCCTGTATCGTCACAACTGATACAACATGACAAATTAAAATTTTGCCTCAATAAAAACAGGAGAAGAAGTTAGTGGCCAGGAAAGAGGAATAAAAAGCTAGGACCACATTGCTAATGGCCATTCCAGAGGATCATCTAGCTAAATTCCATTAGATGATGATGCAAATGAAATGTGGAATGCTTCAATTCACGATTATGGTGGAATTGATGAAATCCAAAAAGATGCAGTAACTACATCTTAAGCAACAATTGATGGATTCACAGTATCCCAACACAGATGCGATTCTCACAAGGCTATGAGTGATGCCAAGTCTTCTCATTAGCTAGGATTCATGGAGCGGTGTTTTCTACTGAAGATGCAATCAGAAATTTTCCTAAGATCTCTACTTTCTGCTTGGTTACCTAGTTTCCTTAATTATGAGGAACAAAATAAACCAGGTATGGACAGTCTCGTTTGATGGACTATGTACAACAATCTAAGAGGTCTTTGAAATATGATTGTAAATAGGCTATACTGCATCATCTTCCAACTTGTTAAAGTGTAGCATTCATTTCTGAAAAAATAACAGTACTAATGAAGTTAGTACCGCTATGGTGTCTCCATACTTCTTAGTCATTATTTAAATGCGCTTGAACATACAATCATCATATTCCTTGCTTGCCAAGTCAATCAAAGTTGTCCCCAATTGGATCGTGAGGACTAGACCAAGTTGAAGAGTATGATCTGAAGAAATGGACTTAAAATGGCATGTTGGCAATGATTCAATGAGAATAAGAAGTTTTTACAAGAAGACTGGTAGATAGCTACAGTTTGATGCAAAAGAACTATTGGTTTGATAAAACCAAAGTGGAATGCTACCACTGCCCACAAAAAGGGCATTTTGCAAGAGAGTGTAGAACAAAGGAAGACAACAGAGAGGATGGATGGAATTCTGCAAATAAGATGGGAACAGTGACCTTGGAAAGAAAGGATGAGTCTAAAGCAATTGGGACAGTTGATGGAGAATGTGTTGATTGGACGACTCATTCAGAATATAATGAATATTATGCTTTTCATGGTAGCACAGCTCAGGATCAGAACCACATGTAACTTCTGTTCAAATGAGTGTAATAGTCTTATGCTAACCTTAAAAAGGCTATATGATGCTCAGAGAGTGCAACTTAGTGATGGGCTAGTGTAGAAATAAAGGCTTATACCAAGTTCTAAGAAGTTATAAGCACTTAGTTGAACATCAACAAGGTCAACTTTGGTATGAACAAAAATTCAATTTATGAAAATAGATTTTAGATGACAAACAGATGTTCTTATATCCTTAGAAAGTTGTTGGCTAAAAGCTCAAAAAGAAAAGATGTTTTGGAAGTAATAGTAGATATATGGAATCATTCTTCAAAAAATTATTGGTAAATTGTAAAATCATCATATGAGTGCAGGGTTAATTTAGGGCTGGGGTATGGTGACTACAGATATAGTGGGAATTTGAGTTATGAAAATGAAGTTTTCCAAAGTGTCTTTAAGACCAATAAAGGTGATTTTGAAAATCCACCTTTGCAAAAAACATGTGAAATGCAAGCAGTACCCCCACCCATGACAGGAAATTATTTGCCCTCTGGACCTGACATTGAAATAGATGACTCACAATATACATATGGTCCAGAAAAGACTCAACCAAGTGAATTTGAAACCCAAACAGCTGAACTTGATACCTGTAACTCTAACATTAGTACAGAACCTTCTGAATTAGTGTCTGAACCAGTTGTCAATGAATCAAACATAGAAGTTCAACCTAAGGTATGGTCTGATGCTCCTATCATTGAGGAGTATGAATCAGATAGTGATGATGAGTATGTGTATGTACAAACTAAAGGACTTGACACACCTAGTTTTGCTAACAAGCAAGTAAAAACTCCTAGGGAAAATGTTAAGAATCAGTCTACACATAGTAAAAAACCCAAGGTTAACAACAAAGAGTTGGGGCATGAGTTGGGGCATCTGTTGTTCGATAACCAAATGCTCAACGGATTCCAATACCATCAGTTTTAGGAAAACCGGCTCCTTTTTCAGACACTCTTGAGAGGAAAAACTTTTCAACGATAAAGTCGGTTCAAAAAACTAATAAGTCAGAAGGTTTATAAAAAACAATCACTACACAGAAATTGCCTCAAACAGCAACGCAAGCTGTAAGAAACACAAATGTGATTAAACCAGGCATGTATCGAATTAACAATAGTACAACACAAAATACAACACCACAATTGCCTCAGACTTATAGGAATACTAATCCTTACGTGTTTACATCTACAGGAGTAACTCACAGAACTAATGTTAGCAGACCACAGACTAGGAACACTCAAATGAAAGATAAGAAGACTGAAGTAGAAGACCACAATAGTATTTCTAATATTTCTAATCAAACAAAGTCTGTAACTGCATGTAATGACAGTTTAAAATCCAAAACTTTGAATGTTAATGTTGTTTGTGCTACTTGTGGAAAATGAGTGTTTAATTGGAATCATGATGCTTCTGTTTCTAAATATTTGAATGACATAAATGCTAGAACTAAGAATCCTAAGGTAGTGCCTATTAGTACTAGAAAACCCAAAAGTCAAGCGAACAAATCTGTTGCAACACACCGTAAGAAAACAGTTGCATCAGAATTCACTGTCCAGAATTCCAAGAGTTACTATAGGATGCTATATGAGAAAACTAGTAAGGCGTGGAAATGGTGGATAGAACAAAAATGCCCATCAGGATATAAATGGGTTCCTAAGACAAAAACAGAATGGGTGCCTAAAGTTAGGAATGAAACTGTGAAAAAGAGAGTTAGTTTTGCCATAGATAATCCATCTAGGGTAACTAATGTCATGAAACTCACAAACACTTTAGGATCCAATTTGTCATGTATTCCATCGTCCTCTAATTCTCTTGCAGATTATACAACTCATCCTATTCATTGTTGACTCGGGATGCACAAAGCACATGACGGGCAATATATCAATTCTGTGCAATTTTGTTGAAAAATATTTGGGTACCGTTCATTTTGGCAATGATCAATTTGCTCCAATTCTTGGTTATGGAGATTTGGTTCAAGGAAATATCACGATCAACAGGGTTTATTACATCAAAGGTCTCAATTACAATCATTTCTCGGTTGGTCAATTCTGTGATGCAGATTTAGAGTTTGCTTTCTGGAAATCTACGTGTTTTGTTAGAGATCTTCAAGGAAACGATTTACTCACTGGTAACCGTGGATCTGATCTCTAAACAATTTCCTTTCAAGAAACGACTTCGTCAACTCCAATCTGTCTCATGGCTAAAGCCTTACCAACTCAAGCATGGTTATGGCATCGAAGACTTTCTCATCTCAACTTCGACTACATCAACTTGCTTTCAAAGAAGGATGTCGTGATTGGGTTACCAAAGTTGAAATATGTCAAGGATCAACTATGCTCCTCTTATGAAGTGAGTAAAGCAAAAAGAAGTTCATTCAAGACAAAGACTGTTCCAAGTTCGAAAGGACGGTTAAATTTGCTTCATATGGATTTATGTGGTCCAATGCGGGTTGCTAGCATAAATGGGAAGAAATATATTCTGGTGATTGTAGACGACTACTCCAGATACACTTGGACTCTCT
>BQNB010078444.1:0-30548 GCA_026074375.1 Tanacetum coccineum
AAGTGAGATTTTCTGATTTATGATATTCGTCTAAATACGTATCAAACAAATAACCCTCAAATGTATAATATATATAAAATACATATACGTAAGCAAAGTATCATACAAATTATTCTTAGGAAAGAATAATAAGTAATCAACACGGGTATCGTTCTCCTCGGTGAGAGGTGAATGGAAATTCACGATTATGTCAGAAATCGAGCTTGAATGTCATAAAAGATTTGATTTTGGTTTCTAAATCTAATAACGCAAAGGGAAAAAGTAAATTAAGGCACGAAAATCTAAACAATACAGGCAATTAAAACATTAAGTATTAAAACGATAACGGGAATTTAAAAGCGCGACTAAAAACCTAAAATATCAAATTTTAACCCTAAAAATGTAAATTTCAAATCTAAAAGTCCTAAATGTATAAAAATAATTTTTGAAAAAGAAATTATATTTTTTAGACTTTTATTTTATTTTTTATGAATTTAAAACCAATTTAATCTAAAAATATTATTAAAAATATTAAACTAATTTATAAAATTCTGAAAAATTTAAGAAAGATGCTTTTAACTATTTAAAAGTTAAGAAAAATAAAACGGGAAATTAAGCTAAACCGAGTAAGCTGTTAAAAATCAAATAAGCTCAAAAAGCTAAAACTGAAAATGCATAGAAAAGAAACCAAACCCACCCTTATGACAGAAAAGTCCCAAGGGCAGGATGGTTAATAATTTGGGTTGTGTTGCAAAAGTGTGGGTGTGAGAAAGGGGAGGTCACCGTTCGCCCCCTGGAGACTTTCTTTTTGATAAAACATTTTTTAGTTTTCTTTTTGAAAAAGCTACAAAATAAGCAAACTTAAGAAATTTTATTAAATGGACTTATAACTGAAACTTATTAATAAGCTAAGAAAAAGCTCAAATGAAATTGGCAGTTTTGGCTTTACATAACAAGCTAACACTTTGTGAACTTTTTAACTCAATAAACTACTAGAAAAGCAAACCAGCTTAAGACAACTTAACCCTAGACCTAATAAGCAATAATGACTAGGAAATAAGCAAAATGAATAAGCTAAAAACACTTAAAAGGCATTAAAGACATCAGACTTAAAAACTCTTTTAAAAGACTTTTGACCAATTTTAAGCTAAATTTTTAGACTAATAAGCACTTAGGTAAAAGCTAAAAGTGAAAAACAGAATAAGACTTATACCTAAAGTACACTAATAAGCTAGAAATAAGCTAAAAAGATTAGACATAAGCTAGAAAAAAGCAAACTAAAAAGGCAGCCTATACTGCATATTTTTATTTGGTTTTTTTTCAAGTTTGAGAATAGCAAATTGTAGCCCTACTATTAAGCTACTAAAAGCTATCTAAAAGATGTTTTGAAACATTGAAAATCTAAAACAGATTAAGCTTAATGTCTAATAAGCTCATACTATTAATTTCAGATCTTAAAACAAGCTTTAACTAATCTAATTTTACTGTTGAAAAAGGAACTTTTAACACTTTGGACATAAACTACTTAGACAGATTTTAGGCTTAAAACTTAAAGGACAATTGCCTACTTTATCTAATTCTAATCTACTGCATTTTGAACCAAAAATAAGTATGAAAACAACACCTAAATGCCACTAATCAAAATCTAATCAAACAAGCAGTGTTATTAAACTAGAATGTCACAGTTTCAAATCATGAATACAATAACCTTAAACTTGAATTTTAGACTTTAAAAACTAAATTAAACTAACTTATAGACTAAATTAAAGCTGGTTAAATTTAATTTAAGTACCAAAATAGGCATAGGCAGCACTAATAAGTATTAGTGCTGCTTGTGCCAAACACCCCCTAAGATTCTAGAGAATCCATTTTTAAAGCACAAACAAACCAATCTAAAGCTCTAATAAGTGAAAATAGATGAGTTCTTAACATATAAAGAACAAATAAGCAACACACTACCACAAACTAAGCAGTAAACAGTAAGCTAGAACAATAAGCTATAAAATGGTATTAAAGGCAGTTTTAATGAAAAATTAAAACAAATGAGATCTAATCAAAAAGCAAACAACAATAAGCAATGATAAGCTATATTAAGCAGAATTAAGCAATAATAAGCAGTAAACAAGCACTATAATAATCTAAAACAAAAAATTAAGCAATAAAATGGAAATTGAAACTTACTTTGATCCTTGCTCAAACAAGGATCTGAAATGCCCAAATGAGCTTATAAAAATCAACAAGCTCTAGCTTTGGTTTGCACAAGCTAGTGAGGTCCAAATAACCCATCCAAATTGGCTTATCATCCAAATAACTGAAGGTAAAATTTTGGGGAAAATTTAAGTGAACTCTAAATATATTAAAGCTTGTTGAAGGCTAACTGATAATAAGCTGATTTAGGAGTAGAGTCAAGCAGCTTATGAGAGCTTATTAGCTTGAATTTGAAAATTACTTAAACCAATAGTGCATAAGAAAAAGACTTGAATTAAACACGAATTGAATTTAAATAAAACTTTATTAATAATCAAACGAGTACAATGCTTTTAAAACAAAAATTACATTGAAAACATTAAAATAAGCTGGTAAATAAGCTAATCTATGCTACTCCTACTCCTAGATGATTTCCAACGAATGAAATCCTCATCTATTTATAGAGGAGGTGTGTGTTTGTTGTGTGAGGAGAAGTGAGGGGAGCCTTTAATTTTTAATCTCGTACATCCAAATCAAACTGCCTCAAAACCCAATGATCTTAACCCTTCATTCTTCTACACGTCACATCAACCAATCAAAATGCTCGGGATTGCCAGCGTGTCAATGATGGTGTCAGACGTGTCAAGAGATCCTTCTAGAAGTACTTGAGCGTGTAGGTGAGAGGTGGATGATTTACCCTGTGTAATTCGTTTGTTTGTGTGTAAAAATAGAGGGAGGGAAAAGTTGTACAAGATGTATAGTAAATTTAACCAAAGGGGTTATAAGGGGTTGACTTGGGCGTTGGATTGGGCTTTGACCATTTTATTCTTATATAGTGAACTTGGGCCGTTTGTTATATTAAAAGGGTATTGGGCTTTTTAAGTTAGGTTTTAATAGGATGTGAGCTGACCCGGCCCATTAAATGGGCCCGGGTTGGTTCATAGAATATGGGTACGCCTTCGGCTTCGGCTTTTCACACTCTTTCCATTCTCATGCCCGGTTTTGTTCTTTTTGCTTTGTTTTTCATCCTTTTACGGATATTCGTTACCTGTACAGCACAATAACCAAAACACAAATATACACTGTATTTTTATCTATTTTAGGTCATTTCGGGTCGTTTTATTAGGTAAAAGGTATGTGTATTTAAGCACATACCAGTAGTACATGCTAAGTTTGGAGTGCATTGAGTCTATTTTATACAATCACATTTCAATATAAATTAGATGCAGTTTAATCACATTTTCTCCCCTTATCCAAAATGTTAATCCCTTGATATTTTGGATATCAATTGATTAAATGTTCGGGGACAAAATGTTACACAATATCTAATAGGAACATTATAATGCTCCCCCTCAATATTTGAGGGTATATAAGATAGTGCTGAGTATAATAATTTGGAGAAAAATTTTGAATTTACTAATAAATTCTTGAAAATTTTGTACTCGAGCACACCTTATTATCACCATAAGTCTACACTACATATTTACAAATTCACAAGTTTAAATTTATTTAAGAGATTTGACTAGAGTGATAAGAACATCATATGATAGAATCATATGGTTCTTTGTACCAGCCGAAGGTCTCCTTTATAAGGTCTTCCACCAACAAACTTTTCCAGACTACGCATTAACCTTCTATCTATGAGTTTCTTGTCAATGGCATTTATCATCACCTAAGCTCTCTGCTTGTCTTGTTTGCTTCATTTTCTCTTTGGCAAGTACTCCATCTGAATCCCAATAGCAATATAATTAAGAGCGGTACGAACATGGTTTAGTGTGTCGTCACTGAACTTGTGAAGTTCATCAGTGCGTATCAAACGATTTATGTCCATGTCATCTTGATAGATAATGCCTTTGATGTCATGGTAAGCAGTGTAGGGAGTCATTTTTCTAAGATCTGAATGGTATGAGTCTGCTTTTGAGAGGTTTATCTTCTTCTGCTAGCTTTCAACTGCCAGTTGTAAATCCTCCACACATTCTTGAATGACAATGCATCTCGTGTACATTCTCAAAGCCACATTAAGTAAAAACCGTTCATCCACATTAAGGTTGGTCAGCTTCCCTTGAACAAGAAGAAGTAACATATCTTTAATGTCTTGGCGACGAAGTCTTTTGAAGTCGCCTTCTCGAAACTTATACAGCTGATCGTCCTGTCTTCGAACAATAATCTCTTCCAAATGTTTATAGCCAAAGAACTCCATGATCTTGAGACTGGTAACAACAATGATCCTGTGTCTTAAGTAGACATCTTTTAAAGTTTCCATGTTGGTAGCATATCCATAGAATCTCTGACGTTTTGGTCCCCAGTGATATGTTCCCCAGTAGGCATGCTTGTCGTAGACAACTTGTGCCGGACTCCATATACTTCTAGGAACTTTGTCTTCAATCCATTTAACATGACCGTAATCAGCAGCCTTCGTCTTGGTAAGTGAGGTTGTATATTTTTGACTTAAGCTCCCTCCTTTCAGATATTCGAGATCATTATTGATGAAGTGATCAAAAGGGATAACTTGACGACCTCGTGCATTCTGAATTAAAGGAAGGGGCTTGCTGAGATCATGGGGATACGGTCTTCCTTCAGGATTATGCCAATCTAACTGATCATTGGTAGCTTTGAATACTTCTTCCAAGTGGTATTCTAATTCCACTACACTCTTGCACGTGCCTTTCATGAGATCATATGTTGGACCGGTCAACACATCTTGAGTCAGATTGTTTAATTTGAGCCGGTTCATGATAAAGGCAGAGAAATCGATGGGAGTAGCCAGAAACTCATTAAACGAGGATTGTGTGCCTGAAGCTTGAGCCAACTGAGTCATCCATGATTGAGGAGGTCGGTCGTCAACAGTCTTTGTTTTGTTCCATTCACGATCAGGAGTTTGAGAGCCTGATGGATTCCACAGTCGTTCATCAACAGCTATTATCTCTCTTACAGGCGATACATCATCATTTCCTGTGTTGAACTCTTGATGCAATGGTTCTTCCAAATCATCAACCCTTGGACCATGCTCTTCTGCTTGAGCAGACTTGCCTGATGATTTTGGTTGAGATCTGGATGCACCTTTGGAAGAACTTGTAGACTTGGACTCCTTTGAGTTGCTCTTTTTGATGACTCTTCCTTGCCTGATCTCCTTCGCTTCGTCCCTCGGTTTGATCCAGCAGAGGGTTCTTCATCTTTGTCTTGATCATCACGTCCTCTCTTTAGGGTCACCACGTCACCATATGAGGCAAAGAGGTCCTTGTTCGAGTTGTACGATTCAATCAATGTATTTTAGAGATTCTTCTGAATGTCTGATCTGTTCATTGATTTATTTTCTTCAATTTTGTCGATGAGAATCTTCTTTAACTCGAATTCTGAGAGAGATGCTGCTGCAGCATAAGATGTCTGAGGTTGATTGGATGATCTAGCCAACACTTTAGCTCCTAGAGATTTTGTGGCATACTTCTCAACCTTTGGCATGATCTTGGATACTTGAGCTTTAACCTGATCCTTGATTATGGCCTTAATGTTTGAGTCTATCTGTTTAAGAATTTCGTCATTCTTGGCTTGAGCTTCTTCTCTGAGGTTGTTGGATTTTAGCTGAACAACCACATTCACTGCATCTTTCATCTGAGACGCAAGGTAGTTATCAACAATGCCCGAAATAGATGATAAAGCTTTAGCAAATTGATTGGTTTGTTTAAGCTCAGATAGTTCAGTCTCTAATGAGGATACCCTTTGTTCAAAACCAAATAGAGATGCGAAGTTAGGGATTTCTGGAAAAGTTGTTGTTGGAATAGTTGTTGTTGTTGTGGAATCATGTGTTTGTTGTTGAGATTGAATGATTGGAATGGGTGGTTGAGGAATTGTAGTGTCAGAAGAAGGTGTCTCAGTAGTGGCGGAAACTGATACATTGACAGGAATATCTGATTGAACGTTTGGATTTAAAATCGAGTTGATACCTGTATCCGGAGAGGGATTAATGAATTTAGACACCAAATCTGATGAAACAGAGGAGCTTTGTTGTTGCACTACTGGAGGTTCAGTAGTCAAAGTTGCGTGAACCTCTTCCGTCTCTTGATTAGGGAACATATCATATCTCTCAGAGTTCAAGGAATTTGATGGAGGATATGTTACCTTTGGGGTAGGAGCCAAAAGAGGGAAAATTACTGGTAAAGGAACTCTTAAAACTAGTAAGATTGATTTTGAGGATGTGTACTTTATCAAGAAGTTATGGTTTAACCTTTTTAGTGTTTCACAGATGTGTGACAAAAAGAACAGTGTTCTTTTTACTGACACTAGATGTTTTTTCTGTCTCCTGACTTTAAGTTAGCTGATGAAAGTCAGGTTTTACTTAGTTTCTAGAAAGAACAATATGTACAGTGTTGATATAAAGAATATTATTCCTAAAGAGAGTTTAACTTATCTTGTTGCAAAGGCCACACTTGATGAATCAATGCTATGGCATAGGAGGCTAGGTCATGTAAATTTTAAAACTATTAATAAGCTTGTTAAGGAAAATCTTGTGAGAGGTTTACCTTCAAAACATTTTGAAAATGACCAAACTTGTGTTGCTTGCCTTAAGGGAAAGCAACACAAGTTTGGTCATTTCAAACTTGTTTTGAAGGTAAACCTCTCACAAGATTTTCCTTTAACAAGCTTATTATAGTTATAATTTTACTTGACCTATGCCTCCTATGCCATAGCATTGATTCATACAGTGGGCCTTTGCAACAAGATAAGTTAACTCTTCTTTCATTGAATAATATCTTTATATCAAAACTGTTTATTGTTCTTTCTAGAAATCTAAGTAAAACCTGACTTTCATCAGCTAACTTAAAGTCAGGAGACAGAACAAAACATCTAGTGTCAGTAAAAAGAACACTGTTCTTTTTGTCACACATATGTGAAACACTAAAAAGGTTAAACCATAACTTCTTGATAAAGTACACATCCTCAAAATCAATTTACATAGTTTTAAGGAGTTCCTTTACAGTAAATTAATTTTACCTCCTTTGGCTCTATCCCCAAAAGGTAAACAACATATCCTCCATCAAATTCCTTGAACTCTGAGAGATATGATATGTTCCCTAATCAAGAGACAGAAGAGGTTCACGTGACTTTAACTACTGAACCTCCAGTAGGGCAACCACAAAGCTCCTCTGTTTCATCAGATTTGGTATCTTAATTCATTAATCCCTCTCCGGATACAGGTATCAACTCGATTTTAAATCCAAACATTTAATCAGATATTCCTGTCATTGTATCAGTTTCCGCCACTACTGAGATACCTTCTTCTGGACACTAAAATCCTCAACCAACCCTTTCCCTTCATTCAATCTCAAACAACAAAAAACATGTGTTCCACAACAACAAAACACATTTTCCAACAAAAAACTTTGCCAAAATCCCTTAACTTTGCTCTCTATTTGGTTTTGAACGAAGGGTATCCTCATTAGAGACTGAACTATCTAAGCTCAAACAAACCAATCTATTTGCTGAAGCTTTATCATCTATTTCAGGCATTGTTGATAACTACCTTGCGTCTCAGATGAAAGATACAGTGAATGTGGTTGTTTAGCTAAAATCCAACAAGCTTAGAGAAGAAGCTCAAGCGGAATGAAAAATATATTAAACAGATAGACCAAACATTAATTGCATATCAAGGATCATGTTAAAGCTCAAGTATCCAAAGAACATGCCAAAGGTTGTGAGAGTATGTCACAGATAGAAATCTTAGGAGCTGAAGTGTTGCTGGATCATCCTTCAACCTCAGACATCTTATGTGCAGTCAGCATATCTCTTCAGAGTCGAGTTAAAGAGATCTCATTGACAATATACAAGAAAATAAATCCAATGAGCAGATTAGTACTCAAATCATTCTCACATTTCAGAAAAATCTCTACAATACATGATTGAAAATCTTAAAACACCATCCCCCCCAATACATCTATAATATCCAAATGTTCAACTTGGACAAGGACTCTTGCCTCATCATGGTGATGTGGTGATTAAAAAGAGGATGTAATGATCAAGACAAGAAGAAGAACCTTCGCTGGATCAAACCGTAGGGCCGAAGCGAAGGAGAACTAACAATACAACAATACAATGGCAAGGGAAGAGTTATCAAAAGATGCAACTCAAAAGGAGTCCAAGTCTACAAGTTCTTCCAAAGGTGCATCCTGATCTCAACCAAAATCATCAAGCAATTCTACTCAAGCAGAGGAGCATGGTCCAAGGGTTGATGATTTATAAGAACCATTACGTTAAGAGTTTAACATAGGAAATGATGATGTGTCGCCTGTAAGAGAGGTAATAGTTGTTGATGAAGGACTATGGAATCCATCAGGCTCTCAAACTCCTGATCGTGAATTGGATACATTACAAAAGCTGTTGAACGGAGCCGACCTCCACAATATGGATGGACTCAGTTGTCAAGCATTCAGCACCCAAAACACAATCCTCGTTTACATGAGTTTCTGGCTACTCCCATCGATTTCTCTGCCTTTATCATGAATCGGCTCAAATTAAACAATCTGACTCAAGATGTGTTGACCGGTCCAACATATGATCTCATGAAAGGCAAGTACAAGAGTGTAGTGGAATTAGAATACCACTTAGAAGAAGTATTCAAAGCTACCAATGATACGTTAGATTGGCATAATCCTGAAGGAAGACCATTATCCCTTGATTTACAAGCCCCTTCCTTTAATTTCAGAAATGCACGAGGGTCGTCATGTTGCTTTTTTTCTCCTATTTTTTTTTTTTTGTTTTTTTTTTTTTTTTTTTCCCCCTTTTGGTCACTTCTTCAATAATTGATCGCGATACTGAAAGGAGGAGCTTAATGATTAACAAAATATACAACCTCACTTTCCAAGATGAAGGCTGTTGACTTATGGTCATGTTAAAATGATTGAAGACATAGTTTCTAGAAGTATGAAGGTTCGGCACATGTTGATATTTACTCTATCGACAAGCATGTCCTATAGGGAACATATCACTGGGGGACCAAAACGTGAGAGGATTCTATGTATTGCTACCAACAGGGAAACTTTTTAAAAGATGTCTACTCAAAGGTAACAGGATCATTGGTTGTTTCCAGTCTCAGATCATGGAGTTCTTGGTCACAACATTTGGAAGAGATTACGGTTCGAAGGCAGGACGATCAGTTGTACATGTCGAGATGTCTTACAAATGACTTCGTCCCCAATTCATTGATGATATGTTTCCTTCTGCTTGTTCATGGTAAGCTGACTAACCTCAAATTTTGGAGGAACAATTTGCATAAATGTTGGCCTTGACGAATGTTCACAAGACGCTTTGTTATTCTCTGAACGTGTTTAGGGATCTTCAGAACTGGCAATTGAAAGTCTTACCAAAAGAAGATAAATCTCTCATGTCCAGACTCAAGTTAAGATCTTAGAAATTGACTCCTACACTGTTACCATGTATCCAAGGCATTATCTATCAAGGTGGACAGGTTAATATTTACACCATGCATCATAGTATTTATATTTATTACGTTTACTTACACATACCTTTTACCTAATAAATTGACCCTAAACGACCAAAAACGCACATAAAATGCCATAAATATGCTTGTTTTTGGGTTTGTACTGTGCAGGTACCAGATATTCACTAAAGGATAAAAACGAAGCCAAACCGGACAAAACCAAGAGCGGAATTGAAAAGAGCGTGAAAAACTGAGGCCAAAAGTGCAAAAGGATTGAAAACGGAGCTCAAACGGCAAATTCCGGATCGACTCGACAACATTTGTGCGTCTAATGAAGTCAAGACAAAGTCAAAGTCAACCCTAGGATATGGCGTTGGAAAGGGCATAAAAAACCCAACCCGAAAACCTAAAATGCTAAAAGTGGGCCAACCGTATCTACATAGTAGGCCAGGGTCAAACACAATATATACTAAACCCATTTTAATAAAAGCCCAAATGTTATAAACTATAAAATAAGCCCTCTACCCTTTTTTTTATAACCGTTTTGGCCCAAATATACCTCTTGGCCCAAACATAAAACACTTTAACTTTTTGACCCTTAAACCATTGTAACCCTTTACACCGTTAGTCCTAAAGGACTAACAATGTTAGTCCAAAAGGACTAACAGTGCAATTATAACCCAACCTAGGGGGACCATGACGAACAAAACAAGGACTATGCTTTCAAACAGCATTCATACACTCTCAGGGGGATCAACCTGTATAATATTGCATTTTTCCCAAACTGGTATACTGTTTCAAAATACACTGTACTTCTTCCCCCATAGTTTCCTTGCCCATTATTCCCTGTCACTTCACCCATCGTGTTTTTCCCTGTACCACCAAACAAAACTATCATTAACCTACACTCCCCCACCTTACAAAACAACAAAGACAATGTGGCATCCTACCATCATATTGGACGAGATGAAATTCAAGGGTTGATTGTGTTGGATAGGGCATCACTCAAAAGTAAGGGTCAGGATTAGCTCTTGGGTTCTCTCACGCCAAAAAAACACATGAAATACACAAAGCTGATGAAGACTTGGGCTTCTTATAAAAGAAAGAAGACAGGTTAAAGAGTGAGAAGTATCTGGCGTAGTTTTGGTTTGTCGGCTGTGGTGTTTATCGTGGTGGTTAGTAGTCTTTGTTTTTGTCAGGGTGGGTGGGGAGGTTTGTGCGCTATTGGTGAGAAGGTTGTGGAGGGGGGATCGTGTTGGTTCTGAGTTATGAAAATAAGTTTTAGTTAGTTCAGTTATTATTTAGTTGTAGTTAGTTTAATGATTTAGTGATTAGTGTAAATTCTAGGGTTTCTTTCATTTTCTAGTTTAGGGCTGGTTTGAGTTAGTAAGTTGATGTTAGGTTGATTGTTTGATATTATATTGTTTAGTTTTTTATAGAGATGTTTAGTTATCGAGTTGTGTTTTTTACTTTTAATGTCTTTTATTATGTTCTTTAATTCTGTCTTTTAAATTTAAGTTAATGTAATCCTGTTTACCTAATGAAAATTCAAAGTTTTAAAGTTTGCATAAAAATCTGTCTTTGCATTTGCTAATTTGCTTTCTGCTTATTTGGTTCCTTAAAGTTTGTTGAAACATGCTTCTCAATGCTTATTTAACCTAGATATAATCTGGTCTTCTAAGTTTCTTTGCCTAAAAATAGTTTTACAATTTTAAAATATGCAAAACCCTTTTAAAGGGGTGTTTGGGTCAGGACTTAAAACGGGTCAGAAATGGTGTAAGGTCACTTTGAGTCATTAGACCAATTTCAACATTCAATTTTAAGATACTTAAGACAATTTTAAAAGTTGTTAGAAGGTTAAAAACAAGTTTTACAGTGTTCTTCAAGAAGTTGTTAAAATCTGTAGGAAATTATTTTGCTAGATCAGCATATTTCATATGATCTTAAACTTTTGGCATCTAGAGGTGTTTTTCATACTAGTGTAGTTCTTAATGCAGTAGAGCATAGTAGTTTTGAATGTGCATTTGTCTTTTAAGTTCTAGTTACACTCTGTCTTAAATATCAAGTCATTTTCCTAAGCTTTAAATCCAGTTGTTAATTGCTAATGTAGGTTAGAATAAGGTAGCTTAAGGATCTGAAAATGAAAGCACAAGCTCATTTTGGAGCTTAACTCCATCCAATTTTAACTAGTTTCCATTTTGAGCTTATTTTGAAGCTTATTCTTGGGCCTGGCTTTAGTTTTTTAAATTTGTCAACAAAATCCCCTAGTGCAAACTGGCTTCCATTTGTGCCCTTTTTCTTGCTTACTTTTGATTCATACTTTTATTTTCTTTGCTTTTTAGGAAGACTATAAAGCCCCTATTTAAGTAATAATAAGACATTCACCTTATGAGTCCCTCTAGTGGCTTATTTTGAGCTCAATAGGTGCTGTGGCTGTTTGTTGCAGCTTGATGCTCATAATTGCGTAGTTACATTCTTGCTGAATCTGTGTTGTAAAGCAGCATCATCCCACCAATATTATCTCTATTTATTTTTCTTTTTGGTTATATTGACTTTCTTGCTTATTTTTGTTTGCTTTGCTTAATGGGTATAGTGCTTATTTCGTTTTGCTTATCTTTGTTTTTCATCTGTTATTACTCTTAGAAATAGCATTAATTAGTTAGATCCTTTTAGTCCTTAGTTAGAAATTTACTCACTGTTTAATGTTCTTTTTTGTTTTCTAGCTTATTGATAGCTTATTATTCCCCTCTTTAGTGCTTATTAGGTATAACCTCTAGATTGTTTTAGCTCATTCACTTTCCTTTTGTTCATTTAGTCCCTAAAATAGCTAAACAACTACACCATTTAGTTAAAAAAAAATTAGTATGTTGTCACCTTATTTGAGCTTTTCCAGCTTATTTATAAGCTTTTAGAAAAAAATTGTTATTTTTAAAGTTGCTTATTTTTTACTGTATTTTAAGTTTTTAAAAAAAAATTGAAAAAAAAAATGTTTTATAAAAAAAGAGAGGCCCAGGCTCGAACCCTGGACCTCCCCCTTCATAGCAACACCTCACACATTTACACTCTACCGCTGTGCTACATTAGCTCATCCGGTAGTATACCTCCCGTTCAATAGATATCATTTACTCTTAGTTTTCTGTGAGTTTATTTATGTTTTAACCCTTCTTGGCCCATTAAGCTTATAAGCCATTTTTGATTTTTAACAGCTTATTCCAATAAGCTGGCAACCCTAGCTTATTTTTCTTAGGTTAGGTTTTGTTTAAGCTATTTTTCACCTTTTTTTAGATTTTTTTAAAATCGTTTAGTATTTTTTATAATTTATTTAGATTAAAATCTTAATTAATTCATAATAAATAAATTAAAAGTCAAAAAAATATAAATCTTTTTTTTAAATTTTCTTTTATCATTTAGGACCTAGAAAAAATAAATTTGCATCCGTAGGGTTAATATTTTAAGATTTTGTCTTTTAAATGAAGGGATTAAATCAGTTTCTCGTTTTCCTTATTTGGAACTCAATTTTTTAACTCTGTTTTAGTCTAGTTTTTTATCTTCATTTTTAGTCGCATAGAGTAACCAATAGTATTAGAAGTAAAAAAAGATCACTTTAGGATTATTTTATATTTTAGGTTTTTTTTTTAGTCGAGTTCGTTTTTGGAATTTCCGTTCTAGTTTTTATGATTTAAGCCTAATTGCCTTAATTTTATTGTCCGTAGGACTTAGGATTTCATCTTATGCCTTTTGTATGCTTTCAGTAGGAACTTTTAAAGTTAATCATTTGCCTTTTTTTTGCTTTCCGTAGTTGTAGGTTTAAATTTCCCGTTTCTTGCGGTTTTCTTAAATTGCTTTTGTTTTAGGGTTTTTTTTATTCGTTTTTTGCTTTTATTAGTAGTTTAGGAACTCAAACCATATCTTTTCCTTCAAGCATTGATATTCAAACCGAATCTCGATTTAAAATTCACGCATCGTGGGAAGAAAGACCCGGGTCGGAATCTATATTTTTTTTTTTTTTTTTTTTTTTTTTTTTTTCTTTTTTATCAACCCCATTTTTTTTATTTTATTTTTTTTTGTTTTTTTTTTTTTATTTTTATTTTTGTTTTTAAAACTTTTGTGGATAACGAAGTGAGAAACGGATACTTCGTTTTTACTATTCATACTATTATTGATATTATCCTAAGTGTTTTTATATTTTTATATTTAGTTATATTTATATATATGTGGGTTAAAAGTGGATATGCAAATCACATTTTTGGCGCGCTGCCGGGGAGGCTGTGAAAACGATTGTAGTTTTTGTTTGTTTGACGATTAGTGTTGAAGACCACTTCCTCGTAAAGTTAAAATTTTCGTATGTGAATATTTTCTTTTATTATAAAAATATAAAATCACAAAATTATTTTTCTTTTTGTTTTTAGTATTTGTTATTAATATACAAAAAAAAATCAAAAATATAAAAATTATCCTTAATTATCCAATAAAAATCATTCATCAAAAATAATGCTTCAATTGAAACATTTATATAATAAGTTCTCCGAACAAAAGATTTTAAAAACTATGCCTTCTGTATCACTTGTGAAGTACGGTTCACCTTTAAATTGATAAACAAACTGTAAGAAGGGATAATGAGGGTTGTCCGAGAAATCGACTCCGAAAGGAAAAGGTTTTCAATAGCTTCGCGCTTTCCTGCTCTCCGTTCCTTTGTGGCCGTTTGTCTTTTATGAGAGTACGTGAAACGAGTTGATTATTGGTTTATGTTGTCTTATCTCATATGTCCAGTTATAAAAATATTGTTGCTTAAAAATCGTTAAAAACAAAAATATAATTTGCTTTTTCTTCTTATCATTAATTCTTTTCCTTAACATCAATTGTTTAATTACTCTATGGCGTCACTCGGGACCGTCGTTTTGAATCCCTTTACGCGACTAAAGAGTGTTCGTCTTGTGAGAAATTTGCACCACTTAAAAGTCTGTGGATTGTTCAAAAGGGTGTCGTGGAAGACAAGATTCTTGTTCCCTTACCGACTTGTTAAACGACCCCTTCTAAAATTGGAAAAAAAATTTGTCTCGAATGGGGGAGACCCGGGTTTCTTGGTCTATATTGACGACATTGTGCTCTAATCGAAGACATAGGAGGAAAGTTTTTCAATATTTCAAGGACACTTCCAAGTCATCAATTACGATTACTAACTTTGTTATTCAAGTAGCAATTCGTTTGTAAATCAAGGTCAGGTGTAAAATTTCTTCACAATAGTTCATCCAAATTAACCCAATTGTTTGTTACGGTGTGGTGATTCGTGAGACGAATACTTTTGGCAACAATGTATTGGTAAGTTCTTATGGGAAAGGTGCTCATTATGGTTATAATTGTCCACCGCAAATTCCGATTATCTCTAATCCGGGAACCGTGTCATCATATACCTTAATGAGATCTACAAAATTTGCAAAGTTTGCAACAACAGTGTCTTTTTGGTACGTGCCAACAATGTGGTTGTAATGAATATGATGGAGTCTGTTTTTATTGTACTGTTGGAAATGGAACACCAATCAATGTTTCAACTCCGTACTCTTCTAACGATTCTCCAAGTGTTGCAAACCATCCTCCACAACCACAATACGTACCATACTCTTGTGAGTTATGTGGGAACGATTCTCATTACGGTTACGATTGTCCACCTCAAGTCCCGTTTGTCTACAATCAGGACCTGTGTTTCAATCAAAACTTTGATTATTTTCCACAAACTTCACCGAGTTTTCCACAACAATATCCTTGTTGTGAAAATTGCGGGGGACCTCATGAAACTTACCAATGTCAACCAATGAATGAAGACTATTATCATGAGCAAAATTCTTGCTATGATTATAATTCTTTTGGTTTTGACCCATTTCAACCCCCGCAATATACCGTCAATCATCCAATCTTCAATTCTCAAAATGACCTTCTCAATTCTCAAAATAAGCTTATGGAACAAATGACAACCTTACGTGATTTGGTTGGTCAAGTTATACAAAAGAAGGAAGAAGAAAAGCGAATTGCGGAAGAGCAAGCGGCTAAAGATCGATATTGGAAGATTCCCATTTGCTACGATGATGACGAAGACGATACCATTGCAATCACACCCGTTTTACCAATCGAGGAACCCGATAACTCTCTAAGTATGGGGGACGAGCATCTTGACACTATTCCAGCAACGGAATCGGACGAATTCATAAAGTCTAGTGTTGAGGACCTTGTCCCAATCCCAAGTGAGTCCGAGGGTATTCCCGACAAAATGTGTGATGTGCCTCTTTGTGAAAATACCACCCCTCTTAATGCTCTCAATGAACATTCTGAGATTATTGTCAATTCCTACGATGATAATTCTTCGAGTGATGACGATTCTCCCTACGGTGAGAATATCGATGCATCACCTCCCGATGTTGAGATCGTCAGCTTAGAGGTGGTGGAGATTGTTGATCCGGAAGTTGGTGATTGTGAGGACATTCTTTTAACAATCAAAGACGATATCCTTCGTGAAAAATTGTTGAATGTCAATCTTCTTATTGCTAAGATCGATTCATTAAATCCTACTCCATCTTCCGAAGTTGTGATCAAGTCTACCTCCACATTTCCTAATCTTTTCTTGGAGGAGGCTAACACCTTTGATAATTCTATTCCCGAATCTGAAACTTTCCGCTTTAATCTAGAAGAGATTAGTAGTGGCAGTCCCACTACTCATTCTGAGTTATCTCTTCCTGATTATAAAGCTTTCTACGTTGATAACGATCATTTTAAAGAGAGGAGTAGTGGCAGTACCACTACTCATGTTGATTTTTCTCAATATGATTCGTTTATCTTTGATCTTTCGAATGATCAGTTTCCTCCTGCCGGTAGGAGTGACTTTAATCATGAGGAGTTCGCCAATGAACTCACTCACATCATGTCTCTCCCGGAACTTGAATGTTTCAAATTTAAGATTGAGCCCAATCCGGGAGATTTGACTTCTATTGACCTCGGGATTCGTAAGAATGTGTCTACAACTAATGTGAATGTACCAGTAGAGGATGTCCATTTCTATCTTCGCTTATGTTGTATGGATCTTTCTGCTTTCTAACGTATTCCCGTTGTCCTCCATTATCTTTCCTCCACAGGAATGAAGATACCATCTTTGATCCCGGCATCTAATGTATCATTCTTTTTATGTCGGATGTATCTCATCGAGTGGACTTTCATGAAATTTCAATGTTTATCCGAACCACTTGAATGAAAGTCCTGATGATGCTTTACCTTCACTTGTTTCCCCATGGACAATGAATGTTCGTGGTCGAGTCGAGCTTGTGACTCGGTTAACAAAACAAGGCGTTCGTGGGATGCACCCATGCTTTTCAGTATGTAATAAATAAGTGTTTTGTGTGAAGAGGCTTACATTTTCCATACCGTGTTTTTCCTTGTTTTGTGTGTTTTTGTGTTGTATGTCCAAGATTTCCCGGATTGTGAAGACTCTCATGCTCGCAGTTTTGCCTTCAGAGTTTTACATCCTCAGCTTTATTTTGGGATCCAATATCCTAATCTGATCGACTAACGTTTTATCTTTTGGCACACTTCATAAACGGCCTGAGATTTACGTGGGAACCCCTTTGTTACTTCGAGGACGGGATGTTAGGTTTCTAGTATGGGGGGGGGGGATATTCGATTTGATCTTTTGCCTGAAGTCTTGTGATCAAGCAATCCCGTTTTTACCACCATATTTTTACAAAAATACCAAAAAAATTAAAAAATTTTCAAAAATAAAATAAGTGTTTTGACACAATTTTGACTTTCCTAATGGGTAGAATGAGAATAATTTTTGAATGATCTGGGCGTGTTGAGGCCTAGTTAGTTCATCAACTCACCATTTGTTAGGCTAAGCTTTCACGAATTCAAATTTCTTTGAATTTTAATGAGGTGAAGGAAACAAGAAGTGATAGAGTTCTTTATAAGTTTATGGTGCCGAGCAAGCATTTTATAAAACTTATATGGTAACTTTGTGGCTTTTCTCCCTTAGCTTCTAAATCAGCCTAATCATACTGTTGCTCAATTCAATTCAACTAGTCAATCGATGTTTTTGAAAAAGCTTCTTATTTGTAACTTGATTCTTTAAACGAGATTTTTTTCAGTTCTTATTAAATTTCGAAAGTTAAAATGCCAAAGAAGCATGAAGGAAGTATGACTGCAAAAACGCGATGTGTATTAAAATTTTGCCAATGAAGATACATTTTGATTATATGGAGCAAGTAAAGATGTGCGTGATATCCCACTCCGGCTAACCACGAGGTGGGGGTTTCAATCTAAGACATTCTTTACTTTAGGATTTGCGTGTTTTGTATCTCACCAGGGAAGCGAGGTCTAGGTGAGGGTTCAAACTAAGACATTAATCCTACCATAGCCTTATTGGAAGAAGGTGTTGACGTGATTTCCACTACGCTTGGAACGGGTGGGTTTTCAAACTAAGACATCGGGTCGTTGGTTGTGATATCCTATAGGGAGCGAGGCCTAGGTAGGTGTTCAAACTAAGCAAGCATTCCTAAGAACTTATGAGTATAATAATGAAGATGTTACAAAAAGTTCTACAGTTAAAATCTCGTTCTTTAAAATCAAGTTACAAAGTCCTAATAAATTGTTGCTTTGAGTCATGATTCATCTTGAATCACGACTATGAAAATAAGTTGATCTATGGTTGAGTTGAAACGAGTACACACATTTAAATCATACATTCATGTTGGGAGTTTAAAAGTTCACAAGTCATAAGTATGAGTGCTTAGCATTTAGACTTATATTGACAAATGATCTTGTTTAATTGCTTGGTTTGGAACTAGTGAAAAATCGGGGACGATGAATTTATCCGTCAGGACAATCCGTAGATTACTATATAGGCGTTTCTCATTTCTTGATCCCAATGTTGAATATATAAAAAGGAAGTCAATCAGGAAGTAAAGAACGAAAAATCCAAAAAATATTAGGGATAGTTTGTGTACATATAAAAAATGATGAAAACGGGATGGCGAAGCTTTTGATTCTTTAGTTTTCTTTGACAAACACTTTGCTACTTTTCATAGTTCATTTAGTCGAGGGGAGACTTAGATTCTTAGTTTTCGTAAAATGCATACTTCATAGCATTGCGTGAGGACACGGCAATACCTTAGTATGGGGGATTTTGGTATGTGCTTAATTACACATACCTTTTACCTTTAAAAACGAGCTAAAATAACCAAAAATGGACTTAAAATGCCAAATATACGCTTGTTTTGCTAATTGTGTTGTGCAGGAACGGATAACTAAGAAAAGGACGAAAAACAAAGCCAAGACGACAAAACCGGACTCGGAATGGAAAAGACTGTGAAAGACAAAGCCAAATCGAAGCCGAAAAGTCAGTCAAAGTCAAAGTCAACCCCGACAAATCCAAAAGTCAACATGTGGAAGAAAAATAAGTTTGAGTTGTGTTAAATTGCCAAACCCTAAACTAATATTTATAAGAGAAAAAGAAGAAAAAGAAAAGAAGGGTCCAAATTGCCATTATTGGAAAGTCACACCACAAGGGCCAAAGCTGGCAAGTCCAAATTTATGTAACACCAAGGACGAGTATTGCAATGACACATATAACTCTTGGGGACTTGTTTTGCCAAGTCCCCAAAGTTATAACCCAACAAGGACCATGGTTGCAAGTGCTCAACACACCATCAAGGGCTAACCTTGCCATTTCCCCAAACATCATCCCTGTCACTCTTTTTTTTATATACAACTTCTTTTCCCGCTCGTTTCTTCCCCCCAAAAAAACAACTCACGGGTTCACCCTCAACCCTTTTACCCTGCAACCCAAAAAAAACCCAGGGTTCTTCCCTATCTCCCTCCTCCACTAATCCCCCAATCCCACTTGGCAATCCCACTCTTTTCAAGATTGATCCAACGGCTGTGATAATCAATTTTTGAAGATTAAAGGCTAGGATTTGTTTGCTCTCTCCCTCTCACACAACAAACACAAGCCTCAGTTATAAAAGAAGAGGAAGACAGAAGAAATGCATTAGTGAGAGTTTTTATTTTTCAGTTTGTATTTTCTTAAATATTAAGCATTTTCTTTCAAATTTTTAGCAATCACCTTTAAGTTCTTGTACTCTTTTCATTTAAGCTTGTACATCTTCATTTGAGAAATAACATTTAGTTTTCAAGCTTTATTATACTTTGTTTTCAATATTAAGTCGAATTTCACTCAATAAGCTCTTAATAAGCTCATTTGAGCTTATTCTTGTTAAAAAGCTCAAATTTAGTAAAAAGTTGTTCTAAGGCATTCATTTACTCCTTTAAGTTCAATTTACATTTAAATAATGATAACTTGAGTTGTTTTGAGTTCAATTTGGAAGTATAAGGGACAATAAGCTAAAATACATGATATTGAGTTTAGGGCTAAGGGAGCCACTTAGTTCAAAGCTCATATAAAGGCCAATCACTCAGGTAGAGTGGCTCATGTGCTGGTGGACTCCAAAAAATTCTCAGGTTACATTTCTCATAATTCAATTTTAGCTTAATCTTAGCTTTATCAATTGCTTATTTCTATTCAAATTTGTTTAATTCTCTTTAATCATGTTTTGTTTAGGCCTAATCTCTAGCTGTGTTAAGTTTTCATTAGGTTAAATTTGTGTAACTTTAGTTTCTCTTTTAAAATTGTCATATTAGTGTAATAAGCTAGTAGAGTAACTAGCTTATTATCACAAATAAGCCTTAGGTTTTATAGCTTAAAAAGCTTTATTAGGTCATTTTAAGTGAAAGTAGATAAAAAGTTTTGAAAGTTTTAGCTTTTAGAAAGTTTTTAAGTGCAATAAGGTTGTGACAGTTTACATAAAGGAGTGTTTGGGAAAAGCTGTATTTGACCCTAAAAGTCAATAATTTTCTGTCAAATCCTTTTGTACATTTGAGGTCTCTATAGTTAACTAGTTTTGATTAGATTTTAAGAGTTAGTTTATATATTTACAAAGTTTTAAGTGCTTAAGGTACTTCCTTGCACCAGGACAGATTTTTGTGTAAGTGATTGCAGGATTTAGTGTTTAATAGCTTTTTAATGTTCAAGAATTGTCAATGTAGACCAAAATGCATTTGGTGAAATGGTTTAGAAGCTCTAAATCCTGAACCTTGGCCTGCACTTTTGCTTCTTTGCCAATTGCATCAGCAACAACAGGTTAAAACTGTTGTTGCCTGTCAATTTTCTAGTCCCTTTTTAGCATCAGTGATTAGGAGTTAGGATTTGGAATTTAGTAAGTCAAAAGTATTCCATTAGTTACACAAAATTCATCATTTAGATTTTAATTTTAAGCTTTTTAGCCTAGCTTATTTTTACCTAAAAAGTAGTATAGCAGCATTTAGTTTTCTAGCCTATTTTCTACTTTGATTTTCATTTTTAGTTGTAATTTTGAAAAACCTTTTAGTCTTGGTGATTTTCAAAGATCATTCAGACATAGCTTATTTTTCAAATTTTAACTGTTAGGGTCTAGTTTTAAGCTTTTTAGCTTATTAGAAAAGCTATCTCAGTTTTAAGTTAAACTTGCAACTTTTTAAGTTCCAATTCTCTAGTTATTTTTTGTTAAAGACTTTGTAATTTTTTCTTAGATATCCTTAGTACACAACCTGAGCTACATTTAGCTTCTTTTCTTTTCCATTTTCATCTAGTAATAAGCTGGGAATAAGCCAAAATGTGAAAAAGCTAGGAAAAGTCCTAGTTTCTGTGAACAGGAACAAAATGCTTATTTTCTAGCTTATTGAGTTGCCAAAAGTAGAAAGTCCCTTTGTTAAAGTTGTGTAGTATAAGCCCCTTAATAAGTTTGTAGTTTTAAGTTTTTGCTAAATCTTAATTTTTCAATAAGCTAAAATAAGCTAGGTCGTAGGGTCTGTTTTGTATATCTTTGATAGTTTAGGGGTAATCGTTTACACTGGAGTGTAAATTTTCAAAGGTTTACCCGCCTACCCTTTACTTTCCTTTCTTACACTTTCTACCCTAGAGGTTTCAAAAAAAAAAAAAAATAAAGAGGGGAAAGAAACTTTGGAGGGGTGGTGCCCGGGTGAGCAAGACTCGAACCCGGGACCAAGCGATACAATCCCCCCTTTAACACCACTCTTACCACTGCGCCCTTGGGTCTTTTTCGTTAAAGACTCAAGGGCTTAGTTATTTAAAGGGGTTTTGAGCTTTTAAGCTTATAAGCTGTTCAAGCTTATTTCGGGGCTTATTTCTTTAGCTTATTTTTGTTTCTTATTTTTCGTAGGTCCATTAAAGTGTCTAGTATTTTTAGAAAATTTTTCAGAATTTTTCGTAATCGTTTAATATTTTTTATAATTTAATTTCGGTAAAAGTTTATTTAATTCATAAAAAATACAAAAATTATCAAAAAAATATTTTGTTTTTTTAGAAAATTTTCTTTTGTCATCTAGTTTGTAGGAAAAATATAAAATTTTTCGTAGGGTCATTTTTACAACTTTTCCTCTTTTAAAGAACGGGTCCGGGTACGGGATTTTGTTTTGACTCGTTTTTGGGTCAAACGAACTCCGTTTTCGGTCTAGTCTTTTTCATTCTTCGTTATTTGATCCCTAGAGTAGTTTAGAAGTGAAAAATTTTTCGTAGGGTTATTTTTAAAGATTTTAGGTTTTTCCCCCTTTTGTTCGGGATTCGGGCCCTCGTTTTCTAGTTTAATTTCATAATTTCTAGGTTTTTCTTAAACGTTTTTGTTTGTTATTGTTTAATTTGACTTTTTCAATCTCCCAAATCAATTCCTTCCTTCAAACTCAAATCTTCGATTGTATCGATTTTCCATTCCAGCCTCGTTGGGGATAAACGACCCGGGAAAGCTCTATACTACTTCTCGGTTTTATTGATTGTTGATTTTTACACTTATTTATATATTTTATATTTTATTATATATTATATATATTTACAGTGTGAATCTCACCGATCAGTGGTCACACGGATTCAGACCCCGGATAAGGTTGTCAAACCCAATAGATCTATTTAATGCATTAGCGTTTACCTCACAAGGCAATTAACGGTTCATGAAATAAGGGACTTCAACAATAACCACTTATGCGGAAACAATCTCATATTCGGGTCCAGCATACCATAAAATCATATGTGTTCGATTTATAAAACAAACATGTTTCCCCCTCGCGGGTTTAAAAATAATTAAAAGAATTTAATTCGAGGCTATGAACTCACCTTAAGTAAAAGATCCAAATCAATCAACTTCAACAAACGCAAGAAACTTCACGTCTAACCGCGACCTATATTATACATATATAGCGGTACGTGACTAAAAGTATATTAAATCATATATTGCATACTTGCATATATATACATTTATTACTATTACGCATATACAATCACGTACTAAAATCTCCAAGTGTGACGCAAAACAATTTACCTTGATGCACTTAACCTTATCACAACATTTTCAATAAACTTTCCATTTTTAGAAAGTTTGCCGAAAGTAAGGATAATATAATCTGAACTTCATATTTTATTATCAATTAACTAACATTACTAACCCTTTGCTCATTATAGACTTCATTCAAAAATTTACTCAAGTTTGACTTTCAAAAGTCAAAGTTCGTAGTTGACTTTTACCCCAAAAGTTACCCAAACTTGACTCGGCCGTAAAACGTTCATTTTTAGGAGTTACAAGGACCACCTATATCAAAAACGGGACCTTCATAAACATCCTTTTATTACATTATCAAAAAAAAAAAAAAAAATAAAGCCTTAATTTATATTTCAAAAATTTCTCAACACGTTATGAGTAAGTCAAACTTTCTGGTCAACAAAAGTCAACCCAAAATCATACCAAAACTCATTTTTATCAAAATCCAACCATTCCAACTTATTTAACTAGCCTAAAAACATATACCAAAACTATCAAACACAAGCTTATACTTGAAATATTTCCAAATTCATTTTGCACTTGAATCATCTAGCTACAATCACTAACAATACCGCACTACTATAATAATCTAATATCAAACAAGGAAACATAAATAAGTGCTCACTCAATACTTTTCATGATAATCAAATTTGGTTCCCCATTGGTGCTTAGAATCGGACGCAACCTAAACCAAACAACCAAAACCTTTTTCAAACAACTAACACCAAAATAACAACAATCTAACCACTATGAACACCCCTTAATACTCGAAATCACCAAGAACACACCAAAAATCTAACTTCTTCAATACTTAGTGCATGTAAGGTTTCTATAGTGGGATTTGTAGCTCTTAAAACAAGGATTACGATGGTGTAATTTGATTGTAATGCATGTCAAAATAAAGTGGTGGTGGTGGTGTTTTCCTTGTGGCCGGTCGTGGACTAGGAGAAAGGAGGAAGGAAGTGAAATTTTTTTGTAAAAAGATTAAGTGTATGTGTGTGTGCTTTATATAGAAAGCAACTTTGACCATTTGGAAATTTTAACCCTTCCATCTTTAATCCCTTGTAAAACTAGTACAAAATGGTTTTCTTTTATAAATAAAATCGGCCATAAACTCGGGTCACACCACGTTAATAAATATTTTAAATCCGTCCCACTAATTTTACTTTAAAACGTTTAATAATAGTTAAACCTCGTAAAACACGACCTTTAAACACGGTTTTTACAAAAACTCGGGGAAACGACTAAAAATACTAAAATAACATATTTATGCTCTCGGAGCAATAATATAAGTTTTTCTGACTTTCTTAAACGCTAAAAACAGATAAAATCTCAACCACAGATTGAATTTACCTTATCAAAGGAAATTTCTATCAAACCTCATATAATATAAACGACTATAACTATTTACGTACTAAAATAACTATCTTAGCTTGGGATAGACGTTGACCTGAAACTCAGGTTGTTACATTCTCCCCTCTTTTAGGGAGCGTCGTCCCGGTGCTCAGCTCGACTTATCCGCTTTACTCGCTTCGTCCTTACTTGTAAAGAGATGAGGGTACTTCTTCTTAATCTGATCCTCATGTTCCCAAGTAAACTCTGGACCTCTTTGCGAATTCCAACAAACTTTAACAATAGGTATCCGACTTTGCTTAAGTCGCTTAACCTCTCTATCAACAACTTCCACTGGCTCTTCAATCACATGCAACTTATCATCAAGTTGAATCTCATCCACCGGAACAACAACATCACCTTCCGCTAAACACTTCTTAAGATTCGAAACGTGAAAAGTATTATGAATCCCTTTTAACTCTTCAGGCAACTCCAACGTGTAAGCTACAGGACCAACTCTAGCTAGAATCTTGAATGGCCCAATGTAATGTGGATTTAGCTTTCCGCTCTTTCCAAAATGCACAACGCCCTTCCGTGGCGATACCTTGAGTAGTACCATATCACCAACTTTAAATTCCAACGGCTTAGCTCTCTTATCTGCATAACTCTTCTGGCGACTACAGGTAGTCAACAACCGGTTCTTAATTTGGATAATCTTCTCAGTCATATCACAGATCAATTCTGGACCGGTGAGTTGGCTATCCCCAACCTCACTCCAGCATACAGGTGATCTACATTTCCTTCCGTACAAAGCTTCATATGGTGCCGCTTTAATACTTGTGTGATAACTATTGTTATATGAGAACTCGACTAATGGCAAATGGCGATCCCAACTACTTCCAAAGTCAATCACACAGGCACGCAACATATCTTCCAGCGTTTGTATTGTCCTTTCACTTTGACCATCCGTTTGAGGGTGGTAAGCGGTACTCATATCCAAATTCGTCCCCAACGCTTCCTGAAGCGATCTCCAGAACCCTAACGTAAAATGGCTATCTCGATCTAAAATTATCGAAACAGGAACACCATGCCTACACACTATTTCCTTCAAATAAAGTCACGTGAGTTTCTCCATACTATCTGTTTTATTCATTGGTAGGAAATGAGCTGATTTGGTCAGTCGGTCGATAATAACCCAAATCGTATCATACCCACTTGGCGTTCTTGGCAAACCACTCACAAAATCCATAGAAATCCTTTCCCACTTCCAAACTGGAATCTCAGGTTGTTGCAGCAACCCAGATGGTTTTTGATGCTCAGCTTTGACCTTCGCACATGTCAAACACTTACTAACATACGTAGCAATATTCACTTTCATATTTGGCCACCAATATAAAGGTTTCAGATCTTGATACATCTTGTCCGATCCAGGATGGATGGAATACTTGGACTTATACGACTCATGCATAACCAAATCCCTCAATCCACCGAACAACGGCAACCAAACACAATTTCCAAAACAACGTGTTCCATCGGGGCGAAACTCGAATATTGGCTTAATCAATCTCCCCAAATTTTCTGCCTCTACATTTTCTCTTTTCATCGCTTCCTCCTGAGCTTCACGAATTTACTTAGGTAGATCGTTGTGAATAGTCATCATCAAAGATCGAACACGCAATGGCTTATCCTTTTCCTTTCGACTTAAGGCGCCAGCCACAACATTCGCTTTTCTAGGATGATACCGAATTTCACAATCATAATCACTCAACAACTCAATCCATCTCCGTTGTTTCAATTTCAACTCTTTCTAATTCAAAATATATTGTAGGCTCTTGTGATCGGTGAAAACCACACACTTCATTCCATACAAATAATGTCTCCATAATCTAAGAAGCATACGCTATCACCTTCTCTCTTTACATCAACACGGCCCCAAAACCTTTAAGTGATGCGTTACAGTACACCACAAAATCTTCTGTTCTCTCGGGGCAACGCTAAGATCGATGTACTATACAACTTCTATTTCAATGTCTGAAAAGCTTCTTTTTCTTCTTTTCCCTACTCGTATTTCTTATTTTTCTGAGTCAACTTAGTCAATGGCTTAGAAATCAAAGAAAAACCTTCAATGGAAAGGAAAATTACAACTGATTTTAAAAGAAAATTACAATAAGCTATTAATAATCTAAAGCTAAACTAGGTGTAAAAAGGAAAAATATACAATGTGTGTAAGAGTGTGTGCTATTTATAGCCTGAAGCTGAACATTCTAGGCCTTCCTTGCTGCCCACGCTCCTTTTGATCTTGCCCGTACAATCAATCAATCATTGGATCTTCAATATGAGCCCTTGGATCAAGTATGTGCACAAACGGATTGCCAAGCTGGCAATCCATTATGTGACAAGCTTGGTGTTAGTTTGGATATGTTTAAGAGTACAACCAACAATTCATTGGTGCTTTCTTTTCTCATAGCCACTGTAGATTGATTGCTTGAATACTAATAAGATACCCTGAAGATGACGAATTTGACCCTGCCCATGTGAATTAGGAGCCTTCAAAATGTCCGTTGTACCCTTAATTGTCATTTGCACTATCAATTACCATGGTGAAATTTGGAAGGGACGATGAAAAGGTACAACTCTTTTCCCCGCGTTAATTTTAAACTGAATGGGTAAAATAGGAATTGAACTTGTGTTATTGGCAACTTGGTTCCTGTGTGGTTTTAGAAATAATAGTGAAGTGAAATTTCAAGTATAAACAACTTTAAACTTTAGCAATAATGGTCCCTGGAGTTTTAATAAAAGGGAAATGGGCTAGGGCATTGGGCTTTTGATTTGGCTTTGTAGTTGAATTTTTACACCAAAAATAACCAATCTTAATTTGGCCGTAAAACGATCGTTATTAAGAGTTACTTGACGAGCCACCTAGCGAAACGTAGCTAAAAGCGAACTCTATCACTTTCTATTATCAAAAATAACTTTTAAAAATTTCTCGACATGCCACAAGGCGGTAAAAATTTCTGGTCAAACTTGACGTGTTTAAAAGCCATTAAAACGACATTTTTAACTTAAACCAACTATCAAAACATGTTTAACTAGCCTATTTATGCATACTAAAACCATCAAACTTCAATCAATAATCAAATATGCTTTCAATAATTTTTCGCACTTGAATCTTATAGCACATAATATATAATACGCAATATCGACAAATTTGTTTTGGCTTCCCCTTGTTGGTTCGAAATTAGACGCAACCCCAAAACCAAAACCAAAACCTTTTTCAATCAAACCAACTTGCAAGAACACTTATCTAACAACTATAAACACCCTTTTTAGATCAAAACCACATGAACTCAACCCAATTTCTAACTTTCAAAATACTTATTGCATGTGGGATTTTCTTAGTGGGATGTGTAGGTCTTGATGAGAGGATTAAGAAAATGTATTTAGATCGTATTGTATGTTAAAAAAATCCTTGGGTTTGGGTGGTGGTGGTGTGTGGCCGGTCGTGGAGTTCAAAGGAAAAGGGACGACAAGAATATTTTTGTAAACTAGAAAAATGAGGAGGTATTACTTCCTTTTATAGGAAATAAGTTTGGAATTCTAACACAAATGGTCCCTCCTTCCTTTAAGTCCTTCTATTTTTAGTACAAAGTTATTTGTTTCGTTATATAGTCGGCCAAAAAGCTCGGGTCACACCCCATTCGTAAATATTTTTATTCCGTCCCACTAATCTTAGTTTAAAACATTTAATAAAATGTTAAATTACGTAAAACACGACCTTTAAACACGGTTTTTACAAAAACACGAGGAAAAGCCATAAAATACAAAAATAAATTAATCACGCTCTCGGAGCAAAAATATAAATTTTTCTAACTTTCTCGGACGCTAAAAACAAGTAGAAACTCAATCACGGCTTGTAATTTCCTAATAAATGGAAATTTTCACCAAACCTCATATAGCATAAATGACTAAAATCAATTATGTAGTAAAATAGTTATCATAGCTCGGGATAAATGTTGACCTGAAGCTCGGGTTGTTATAGTGGTAAACCGCTGTTTTGGTTTTCAGTAAACCGTTGGTTACTTTTCTAGTAAACCACTGCCAAAGATTTTGGACCACTTATTAAACCACTGGAAGTACAAGTCATTTGTTCTTTTGCGAAAATGTAACTAACAAACAAAAAACTAGTACAACTTATGCTAAACCTCTACCAAGCATGCCAAAACGTAAAATTAATCTTTTTAACATATGAATAAGCAAAACCACACTGACTAATCTATGTAGCCACATGAATAAGCCATGAAATTATAATACTAATTAGCTAGAAGATGGATTATCAAGAAAGTACAAGCTATTATCCAGTTTAAACTCAAAATCAAAGCAAACCGTGACTTACGAGCTTATGAACAAACCGTACCAAAATAAGCTATAAATGCTTATTCATGCCATGAAATCATAAACCAAATAAGTTATAAGAGATATAAACAAGAAATTACAAGCTTGGCAAACCAATAAGCAAGAACCAAAATAAGCCTTTAGCTTATAAGCTTGAAAATAAGCTCGAAATAAGCGTATACACCACAAATCAAACACCTATCTACCCGAGGCGTCTGATACCACATGTAGGACCTAAGATATCATTTCACTTCATGATTTAAACAAGAAAATAAGATAGGAAAGATGGAAGAATTATAGAGAGTGAAACTAGAGAGAGAAAGGAAGGTGAATTAACAAAATGTAATGTTTACAACCAAATGAAAACCAACACCCTTTTCCACCAAAGAAAATGGTTTATATACCCACACCACTAAATTAGACGTGTGGCCTTTTGACTTGGATCGGGCTCGGGTTTTGTTGGACTTTATATCCGTTACACATACGATACATAATTAACTAACGAGCCCGGTATTCTAATCTAGCCTATTACAACATTACATAAATGAATGAATGAGACATAATATTCATAATGAACGAACTTCCTTGTTTGACTTAATATTTTAAGGCTAACAGTTGTCTTTGTTGAGCATAGGTGGACGGTTTTCAGAACCAGCAGCATAAATGTCTTGTTGAGTTGACATTCCAAAACCGAGAAAATAAGTGAGTATTTTGTGAGATTTTACAAATGCAAGAAGAAACCGTGCAATAAAATTTCTTGGAAAAAATAGGTGTATAAATCGCCTAAGGGTTTTTTAGATAGATAGGTTACTAAACTATCAACTTTTGTTCGCCTAAGTTACCAATATTTTTTTTGTTCAATTGGGTTACTGGACTATCAAAGTTTGACTTTAAGGTTACTGAACAAGAAAAGTGTGTTCATTCAGGTTACCCCGAACACTGGCATCCAGGAGATTTTGTTTTGACCTTTTCTGTGTTAGCTTTTTGTGGGCCCCGTTATCCAACTCAGAAACTTATTAGGTTATTTGACAAATATGTTACTCAACTTTGTGAATCTATTTGCCTAAGTTACTAAAGTTTTATGCTTTGTTCATCTAAAATTTGAATACGGAATTTAAAATTAGACGTTGGAAAAGGGGTATTTATAAGGGAAAAGTAGTCGTTGTAATTTAAAACTTGAATACGGAATTTAAAATTAAAATAGTGAATTTAAAATTACAATACGGAATTTAAAAACGCAATAATAATGAAAAACATTACATAATAATGTTAAGGTAATGCATTAACCACTTCCACTTCCAAGAACCGTATCCTTACGGAAAACCTTAACCACATTTCTCATTGTAATGTTAAGGTAATGCATTGATGGTTTAGGAGAAAAAACTAAAACATTAGCAAGTATCAAAATAGCTCCTACAGTAATATCCTTTCCATAACCACCCTCACCAATGATTTGTGATGTATTGTTCCGGGTATTGTACCTTAGAGATCTTTCATAGTCATTGTGAGATCGCTAATCACATTCGGAGAACAAGACTTGACTATTGCAACAACTTGGTCAAGTTTCCCATTCTTTAGAAAAAATTTTATGTCTCCTAAACACCCACTCATAGTACCACCATTAGCATTCACATAGTCAGTGGCGCTAACCCATGACCCACTCTTGAAATCCTCATCCTCACCTACATCCTCAACAACTTTCTTCATATATTCTTATGTAGACATTACAGCCCCATCCAAACTGTTGATCCCAAACCATGATTGATTCTTTAGCTTGTAAAGAGTATGTTACCTTGGATAAATCCAAAATAACAATGGTAGAAACT
>BQNB010078445.1:0-28752 GCA_026074375.1 Tanacetum coccineum
TATCGGTTTTAAACGACTTTTTGGTCGTTCTATATATATCTTGTGCTATTGATCATTGAAGTAACATGCCACGGACCCTTATTCCGCTGCGACCTAATTTGGGGGTGTTACAACAGCCCATGGTTTAAGTATAAATACCCCTCTCCAAGTGTGGAGAGGGTGTTGGTTCTCATTTGTAATCTTTCGCATTTGCTATAAATCAACCATCTCTCTTTCTTTCTCTACTTTCTCTCTCTAAACTTCTCTCTACTTTTCTTTTTATCTCCTATCTTATTTTCTTGGTTCCATCATGGTGAAGTGAAGTGATTCATTGGTTTTACAGTAACACTAAACGAAGAGGTAAATCCAAAATCCAAGTATCCATCAATGTTCAAGTTAGTGAATGGTTATTCGTGGTGTATGTAACTAAGTATATATTACATTTACGTTGTATAAATGGATTAGATGAAATGTGTAACCTATCTGGACTGCAAGTTAATTATTTAGAACATAAAACTTCGGATCATACTTAAATGGGTCATGTCAAACTATGGTATCTTTTTCCTGTCATCATCTTTGATCAAGTCTCTAGTCTACTCTATTTTACTCAAATTGATGTGGTTGTGGTTTTAATATTCGATAGTGAGTTATGGTTCCATCATGGTGAAGTGAAATGATTCATTAGTCCTACAGTAACACTAAACAAAGAGGTAAATCCAAAATCCAAGTGTCCATCGATGTTCAAGTTAGCGAATGGTTATTCGTGGTGTATGTAACTAAGTATATATTACATTTACACTGTATAAATGGATTAGATGAACTGTGTAACATATCTAGATTGCAAGTTAATTATTTAGAACATATAACTTTGGATCATACTTAAATGGGTCATGTGAAACCGTGGTATCTTTTTCATGTCATCATCTTTGATCAAGTCTCTACTCTACTATATTTTACTCAAATTGATGTGGTTATGGTTTCAATATTCGATAGTGAGTTAAATCCAGTTTTTTGCTTCATAGACTTGTATTACGGTGTTGATTCTTGGTTAGTTCAGGTACAAATTTAGATATCGCTAAAGCCAGGCTATGTTGGAGTCCAAGGTTAGTATCGATATTCTATATTTATTTTATACATTTTATTTAGTCTAATATGTGCTTATAAAATTGTTGTGAATTGTGTTGCCACTTACAGTTCTTTTGCAGCAATCGAAGATCAAAATTTGAATATTAGAGAAGTTGCAATGAGTCCATTACTTCTTTTGATATATTAGAGAAATTTATTTGTAACAACATGCAAATATTGCATATCCTGTTTGGCTTACTTTGTGAGACACGTCTCAAATCCATGTAACAACATGCAACTATGACATATCGTGTTTAGCAATAAAGAAGTTTAATTGTGAAGTTTATTCTTTAATGGTATAACATTAAAGAAGTTCCTTAATAACAATGGAACCACAAATAAACCCCGCCGCAACGCGCGGGTACATTCCCGCTCGTTTTATACTAAAGTGAAAATTTTATAGCGAAAATTACCGTAATGGATCACTTGGGATTTTTTTGCGTTTTCAAAATTTAGACCTTCATTTCGTGACCCAAAATATGTGGGTTACACAATACACGATGTGGTTGCCCTTTTCAGATTTGGTCACTTCCTCCTTTTTTTACAAAAATAAACCCAACCTAAAGGGTAACCTATGTCCCACCTTGTGCCCCCCTACTCTGCTGTAAGCTAAACCAAAAATTACCCCGGTGACCCTACTCACTACTCATGAGGGGACAGTAGTTACGCGTAAAAACGGGGGGGTCTTCAATATGGGAGGGAATGCGTGGTGCGAACTAGGTGGAGGGGGAGCGGGGGGCACGGGGGGCAGGGAGATAATTCCAGTTGTAAATGACTGTAAAAAGTGGGATGTCGAGGGGTGTTGTTGTGTGAGATGTACGCTAGGTGGTGTACGAAGTGATTTGAGGTTGGTGGTGGCGTAGTACTAGTTATAGAAAGCGTTTGGTGAGTTGTCTGTGTGGTTTTATAGGTATGTCGGAATCTTCATAATAGTAAATAAGATTATATATAATTAAGGGACACAACATCATAGTTTTATGATATGAATAATTACGAATCAAACAATCCAACATATCTTAAATAAACATCGCCACATAAACATATCGTTTTAATTAACAATGTAGCGTTAGATTGAATGACTATTTATGTACAAGAACCTTGTGAGCGCGTGAGGGAGGTTTTATAACTGGTGACGTGGTGATACTCGGTGTGATACTTGGTGGTGGTGGTTGTTGGTGGTGTTGTGGTAGCTAGAGGTTGTTAGTGGTGATAGTGGGTAGTGGTTGTTGGTGGTGATTGTTGGTGAGGGTTGTGGGTGGTGAAATGTGGTGGTAGAGTTGGCTGTTAGTAGTGGCGACTATTGGTGGTGCAAGACATAAGTGTTGGTTGTTGGGTTGTTTATGTTTAGTGGTGACGGTTGCTGGTGGCGACTATTGGTGGTGCAAGACATAAGTGTCAATTGTTGGGTTGTTTATGTTTAGTGGTGACGGTTGGTGGTGAGGGTGGTTGTTTACGGGTCTTGGCGGTGAGGTTTGTCGTTAGTTGTTCTCGTATATTTAGACTATGGCGGAACCGCAAGCAAAATATTGTTTGTATTTGATTATTATTGTTAAGTTGTGATGTATACGTTTCGTAATACATAATTGTATGTTTTGTTATTTTAGGAGTATGATGTGGATGTTGCCACTAGAAGTAGGTTGACTCCTAGTTCCCATATTAGAAAATTAATTCACAAAAACGTTAGGGGCGCGTTATTTATGGAAACGCATTTTTTCTAGTTAGTTAGATTTATAAGCTCCTAGAGAGAATGCGATTTTGGTACACTATTTTATGCGTCACTAATTAGATTGTAGAGAGGGAGACACGAATATTGTTCCTTTGACATGTAGGGTACATGGTATTGATCTGCGGTTTGGTAGAAAGGAATTTTGTTTAATTACGTGGTTAAGGTTCGAGACACACTTTGTGTCGTCTTTTGAAGCTAGAGCTATGACGTTCATGAGACGTGTATTCAATTCGGATAGTGATGGAAAGTCAATAAGTGTTAAAGAGTTGTATAAAAAGGTTACAAGTGAAGAGTTTAGATTGTTGGACGACCGTGGTGATGTTGGGGTTTGTTTGTTAGGCGTTTTGATGATGGTGTGTTTAGGTAGAGATTTAAAGTATAAGGTTCCAGATTTTTTATTTAGGTTAGTAGATAATATAGATGCATGTAACCTTTTTTCGTGGGGTTTGTACTATTAGGATGTGCTCATATAATAGTAACTAATTATACCACCGGATATACGTGAGTCTATGGGATCACACACGTATACACCGAGGTACTACCATTCATAATGTAATTAATATACTTATAGTAATTATAGTAATTATATTAGTTATCATTTCGCGATTTACTTAACGGTCGTTAATTAGTCCGTTTGAAGAATAATTAACCTAAGGCTATGTAACAGACATGTTAATAATCTAAGTCCAAAATCAATATGGTAAGTACCCATATGAGACTTAGTTCGATCGGCCATAGGGAAAGAAAAAGGAAACAAAGACTAAACTTGGTCCCTAAGTAATTTGTATTGTATTAGGCTTATCATAAATACACCCTATAAATACGAAGCCCTTAGAAACAAGTTTGGTATCTTTTCTTTTTCTCTCCTTACAAAAAACGATCGGCATAATAATCCCTAAGGGATTTATTAGTTGATTTCAATAAAGCATAAAACCAAGGGTTTCGTTTGTTTGTTAGTGAATTAGAACTAGCATTCGGGTAGTAATCAATGACGTGTTGTGTGGACTAAATCTGTAGAGGTCACTTCCTTTAGTGACTTATTGTGTTTTGTGGGTTTTAGACAAGAACAAGAAGGTGTTCTTTGTTCCGGTTGATTACTCGAGTCGTTATAACAAGAGGTTAGTAACGTTTATTTATATGTTGATTTATGCACATCATACATGATCCCTTTGGGATGTTTTCCATTGCGTGCTCGTGTTTATAGATGTTATTTAGATGTAAAATCGTAACAACGGTATCAGAGCCATTGTTTGAGGTCTAGGTTACATTCCTATACATAAAGTTGACCTAACACGCGTATTTTTTGCATGTTTTCTTTACATGTTTTTAAACAGCCTTGAGGCAAAATTTTTTGTGTAAAACCAACTCTTATAAGTCTAAAAAAATGAGTGTTGAAAACCCTAGGTTGCGGGTTTATGTGTACTTTGTGGGAGGGTTTTTTACATGCTTTAAATCTCTCATTATTTGGCTTATTTGGTATATATTACTTGTGCAAATTAAATCCCATGACAAACACATGCATGTTTGTCATGGATAATAAGTCAAGCCTCTTGTAGCTTATGTGATATTAATGTGTTAATATGCGGTACGTGTAAATTCGATGAAATCCTAGTCTTTATGCTCGTTTTATTTGATTTTTTTGGCATGTTAGACATCGTTGCACTAAAAACTTAATTCTCGTTACTCTGAGTAAAATTGGACAACAAAATTTTTGTCGTAGATTCATGACACATAGGCCTACAACTTTGTAGTTTATTGCAAATGTTAGGGAATACTCCTTTTTGAGTTTTCGGGCACTAAAGTCGACTAAAATATGAAAACTGCTTGATTTTAAAGACTTTAAGGGTTCTACTTGCTTTAGACAATGTCTAAAAGTATTCCCAACTGATTTTCATGATTTTTGTTTTCGTCATTTAATTATGAACGCATCAATAACCAAAGAAAGACATAAAGCGGTATATTAGATGACTTGCAAGGCTTACACTAGGAAGGCTGTTGACGATTGTATAACTTATATTTAGAGTGCAAGACCAAAGGCATATGCGAAACTTGTTAAAACAAGATTTTAAAGGTGGTCAAGGGCTCATTTCCAACAAATTATTACAACTATCTAACATTAAATAGTGTAGAATCGGTTGCCTCACGGTGTAGGAGAACCAGTAAATTGCTAGTGTGGAATCGATTACCTCTTCTGGGCTTTGCTACAAAGATGGTATTATGAACAAAGATATATGAAGCAAGTATATGTCACGTCCTATTATTTAGAATATAAATTGATATATGCACTTAATAAATTTCATTGTTAATATATTTAGATGTTAGTAAACATGAACTTACACTTGAGTGGATGCTAAGGTTAAAGATATGATTAGACATATTTATGGTTTAAGTGTACACGAAATCCATGCTACAATATACCAAGTTATTGCCAAAGAGATAAACTGCATTGTCGATCTGTGCATGCGAACATGCACTTGCCGTAAATGGCAGCTATGAGGATTGCCTTGTAATCTCGTAATAGGTATTTCGACTAAAAAGGGATACACATATTTAGGTGTTTGGGTAGAACATTAGTTAAAAAAACAATATATAAAGGAACATATGCAAACTTAATTTACCCAGCAGGAGACGTTGAAGCTTGAGACATGTGAAAACTAGAAGAGGGGTTGAATAGTTTACCAGTTAATTGGCATTTTAAAAACTTTGCTTCAAAAATTATTAGATTCGAGTATATGCTAAATCAACCAACAATATGAACAAACAATATATCTAACAAATTATGATACAATCACAATATGAAAGTAAATATGAAGTATAAATAAAGAATAAGAGATAAAAGATAGAACAATCAAACCACAACACCAAGCTCTTCTTCGCCCTACTCCACTCCCCAAGTATTCGACTTGAGATTTCACTATGTCAACAAGCTCCCTTTAGGCGGAGAAAACCGTTTACACGTCGCTTATCATGATTTTCGACACTAAGCTAAATGTTAAGTCTTAATCTTAGCTAGAACCAATCTACCACCTTACTAGTGTATTTTAAGCACTAAAATACTAACCGACACAAAATCAACACTTCCGGATTTATACACTATCCGGATCTACACTACTATACAAGAATGAAAAGTATAGAGAATGAATCTAGAAGAAGATGAAATATAATCACTAATCTACAACACTTCGTTTCTTGACGAATACGAGTGTTCTTTTCTTGCACATTGAGAGAAGAGAAGAAGTGAAGAGATCACATATCACTTGAAACAATAATAGACATTAGTGAGTCAAGAATTTTAGAGAGACGTAGAGATTTTAGAAGAAAAGAAGACCTAAAAATTAAGTGCAAAAAGATCTGAAATCTGCAAAGGAATAGTGCAATAATTATAGATAAGGAGAAATAACGTCCACTAGGGGCGGTCCCGGCGGTCTCAGATATATCTAGGGGTTATTCTACCTATCAGGAGGCCGCTCCTTATTTTGTCTTTTAGTCGGAAAGTTGATATCTGGTCCAAAAAAATCTGTTTTGGGGAGGGGAAACTAAAATTTGAATTTATATAGTTTATTAAAACATTTCTTTAATAAATAAAATATTTTGTATATTTTTACTTTTGTAAAAAGAGTTTTACTACATTTATAAAAGTGTAATGTTTAAGAAAAATTATTTATTTGATCACTAATCATGTTTAATGATTTGTTTAAACATACTAAGTGCTTTGCTCGAATTGGAAAGTTTACCGACTAATAACAGTTACGTTTATTTTATCGTAGAATGTATTTACATTTTGTTATCCTTCAAACGTAGAGAGGTCGAAAAAAATAAATAACTTTTAGACCTTATTTGTATTACCATTCTCCCCCTTTTTGATGATGACAAAATATAAACTCATTTTACATAAAAATAAAATTTACAAGTTATAATGAGTTTTCATCCATTTCTCCTCCTTTTTGTCAAATCAAAAAGGTATATCATTGAGTTAAGAGGAGAAAGAAATCAACGATGTTAAAGCTCCCCCTTGATGTACTCCCCCTCGATTTTTTTTTTTTTTTTTTTTTTTTTTTTTGGGGCATGTCAAGAGACAAGCGAATTGTTTAATTGCAACGAAAAATATTTAGACAATGAAACAAGTGGCAATAGATATTCTAACTTAAAGCAAATATGACGAAAAATATATATAGAGATGGCCAATAGATAAGAGAAGGTAGCCAACATATAAGAATACTTCAATCACCCATCATACTCATAAAAATAAAATAAAGTCATTTATTCATTCATAAATTAAAGGAGATTCATACTTGAACGGTATGAATATTACAAGACTAGAAATTAAACATAAAAGCATATCATAAAGTAACATCCTACACTAGAACTAAACTAGTTGATTCTTGATGTATAGAAAATGCCTTGAACAAAAGATGGATGGTCATTTATTTAGAGAAATTAAACATATAAGAATGTTTAATTTTGACGAGATGATAAAGGAGATGTTGGTGTTGGATTGTTTGGTGGAGCATGAGCTCAACCAAGGGGACAAGTGAGAAGAAATTAAATGAAATTGAGCTTATCTCTCAATGAATGAAATTAATTTCAGGTGTACATGCAACAATGACAAAATCCCAAGTGAAAGTTGACTTGCTCAAGAGTGGTGGGGTGAATCAAAGGTGGCTATGGAGATTGTAGAGATGGTGGTGCTTGAGAGTAGAAATTTGTTGCATGTTTTAATGAATGGATTCAAGAGGAAGATATGTGATGGAGTTGATTCAACATTTGATCCCTAAGTGAATTTTAAGAAGGTGGTTGAGAAGGTTGAAAGTTTTCAACTCTTGGAAGTGACGGTGGTGAGACATTTTAGGATTGAGGTGGTGATTGTGGTGAAGTGGCGGTTCTTCTTTAAACTTTTTTTATCAAGATTCGCGGTTTTCTTGAGAAGTTAAGACATGATGGATGAAGAAAGATAAAAGTGAAAAAGACAAGAATGATAGAAGAATGAAGATGATTATGTGGTTAATAAAAAATGGAGGAGGTTATGAACTTTGGAAAATCATGAGATTAAAAGAATTGAGGTTTAAAAGGTATTTGTCTAAACAAAGAAAGACCAGCTAATACTAGTATAGAGAGGGTCAATGTTACAGAAAAAGAGGAAATAGTAAAAATATCGTGACTGCTGGAGACGGTCCCATAAATAGGAGGGTGGTCCCAGATATATTTGGGAGCCGTCGAATATTTAAAAGGACCAATTTAATGGGGGTCACGAAAATTTTCCAGTAATTTCTGTTTATTGATTTTGTCCAGAAAGAAAAGGGTTGGAGATGGTTGTTTACATCAATTCCTTTTTGCCAAGAATCAACTAATTTAGCTACAAACCAAGCAAGATGGGCAAACTAATCTAATTCAATTAATTGAGCAAAGTGAGCAATAGAGAGAATTAACCATGCATCATAACTTGGTGATAATGAATTTTTAAAAATTATTTAGTGTAAATTAAGGTTATCAAAACAATAATATACAAAAGATATCCAAGTACAAATATTCATAATAATGCTAAGAGAAATAGAGACTAGCATGTTGAGATAGTATCATCCTAAATCACTAATCTGTGATTTGCTAATCATCACCATTGTCTTCATTAGTTGATGTTTAAGTATTGATGTAGAATCAGTCGAAATGCACCACTTTGCCATGTAATAAGGATAGACCATGTATTTGGATCTTTGGAGTTTTGGTTTCATTTGGATGAGATAGTTATAAAGACGAGTTAGCAACATGCCATAAGGCACTAGAGCGTTTGGTTAATTTTTAATGCTTACAATATGTTTGGCTAGGAATTAGGTAAAATTGTAAGGTATACTCCTTATGATGCAATATATCATGTGACATGAAGATGCAGGAAGTATTTTTCCTACAAACTATATGACTAAAGAAAATTTTCTAAAAAAGAAAAATATTTTTTTGATAATTTTTGTATTTTTTATGAATTTTTTAAACTTTTAACTAAATTAAATTATAAAAAATACTAAACTGTCTTTAAAAATTCTGAAAATTTTACTGAAATTACTTTATACTATAACTAACCTACGAAAAATAAGAAACCAAAAGTTTGCTTATAAATAAGCCCGCAAATAAGCTAGAACAGCTTATAGCTTATAAGGGTGAAAATACCCTTATATATCTAACCACTTGGGACTTTAATGAAAAAGTCCCAAGGGCGCAGCGGTAAGGAAGGGTTTATAGAAGGGATGTATCGAGGGTAGAGACCCGGGTTCGAGTCTTGCTCACCCGGGTCACCCCTTGTCTTCCCTTTTTTTTTATTAAAAAACTTTGTGAACCAAAGTTGTTAAGCTTGATGAGCTTAACAATTTTCAAAACTACAACTTTTTGTAAAAAGCTAAGAATAAGCTGAAAATGAGCTTTTAAAAACGGACAGAAGCTTAAACAAGCTTAACAGCTTAAATTGGCTAAGTCTTTTTGGGCTCTTAAACTAATAAGCTAAAGTTAAAGAAAATAAGCTTAAAGGGGTTCCTAAACTACCTAAATAAGCACTAAGTACTAAAATGTATAAACTAAATAAGCTTAAAAAGAGCTTTTAAAGTGACAGTTTTGCTTAAATAAGCTTAAGGGCAAAATGGCTTTGTCATTTAACTGTTAACACTAATAAGCTAAGGTTTTGACTACTAAGTTTAATGACTTATCTATATATCCTAAATAAGCACTAAAAACTAAAATGCAATAACTAAATAAGCTTAAAAAGGGCTTAAACTACACAGACACTTAAAATTAGCTAAAGGCTAAGAATGGCTAAGTCTTGGACATTTTGGACACTTAAGCTAGGACTTGAATAAATAAGCTAAATGAATTGTCTAAACTATCCTAAATAAGCACTAAAGTCTAAAATGGGGCAACTAAATAAGCTGAAAGAGGGCTTATATGACAGAAAACTAAACTAAGCTTAAAAGGCAAAAGGCTACCAACTGTTAACACAAAATAAGCAATGAAAGAGGCAAATAAGCAAAACAACTTAACACACTAACCTGATAAGCCACTAGGAACAATAATAAGCAATTGAGATAAGCTCAATAAGCCCAAGAGTAGCTTAATACCCACAACAGTACTAACTAAAGAGTTAGTATTGTTGGTGTGAATTTAAGCTTAGGGTCTCACTCTTGGCTTAAAAATAAGCAACAAGAAGGGCTTTTTAAGGCCTGAAACAAAGAGGGTTTATCAAAGAGCTTATTGGCTCTTAAGAAAAGCCAAAAGCTTGGGTTTTGAAGCTAGAACCCAAGTTTACAATGGCTAATTCAAATAAGCACTTTTGATCTTTCATAAAATCACAGTTTTAAGTACACTTATAAAAACTAAAAAAAACAGGTTTTGACTAAAAAACTTTGGTAAAACAGACTCAAATAAGCTCAAATACTTAAGCTAAATCTAACTCTATGACCCCAACCCATACCAAACCATTTTGACCCGTTTTTACACTTAACCCAAACACCCCCTTAATTTCTAAAAGTGATTTTTAAATCTATAAAAGCTAAATTAAACTAAAATTTTTAAAAGACTACTACTACTTATGCACTATTAAACAATAAAAAAGTGAAAAGCAAAACAAATAAGCACTTAAAAGGGATAATAAGCTAATGACTAAAATAAGCTAAATTAGGCAGTTTTAAGCAAATTGCATGTAAGTGAAAGAAATTCAACTACAAGGCATACTTAAGCTTAAATAAACACCAATAAGCACAAAAGAACATTAATAAGCTAAAAATAAGCTAATAAGCAATGCTACAGTAACTGAGGTAAAATTTAAAAGGAAATCATACCTTTAATCCTTGCTCAAACAGGATTTTTGAAACCTAATAAGCTCTAAACTTACCCAAAGCTTATAAATAAGTTTAAACTAAGCGAACCCAATGAGCCTTCCAATATTGCTCATTCATCCATACTTGCTTAATCCACAGTAGCTTGTTTATCTTTGAATTTCTTAAATTTGTATTTCAGTTTAAAACAGGTTGTCAGGTAGCTTAAATTTAGCTTGAGAGTTAGCTTAAATCAAACAAGCACTTGAAAAACAATGTGAAATTTTAAAACTTAACTTTCATTAAAACCACAAGTACATAAAAGCTTAAAGGAGTTACACTTCTTAAAAACTTAAAACTGAAAAATTACACTTTAAAATAAAACTAACTCTTCTAAAAACTAACACTCCTCAGCACCAATGGCTTACATCTTTAAAAGTAAAAAAAAAAATACTAGGGTTTCCTCCTTGGTCCTTCTGTCCTCTTGCTGTGTGGTGTTACTTTGTAGACACACAAACACCTTGTGTTTGTTGTGAGAGTGTAAACACAAACAATCCTGGCCCTCCATTTGCCTTTGTGCCCAAGTCGAGTTATAAGAACCATTGATGATTTTGAGGGGATTTGGATTGCCAACATGGCAAAAGCCATGTGGGGGGGTGGGGTTAAGGATGGTGAAGTTTTTGGAGGCTTGTTGGGGAGTCAACGAGGTGACAGAGGTGGGGTTTGATTTTGGGCGGGAAATTGATGGAGAAGATGTACAGTAGTTCGAGTTTGGGGTGAAGGTTTGGGAGTTTAACACAATTCGTCCCTCAAGGTGTATATAGAGTTTGCAGTACACGTCCTTGTGTTATCAAAGGTTTCGGGACTTGGCAAATTAACCCCCTGAGAGTTATACAAGCAATTGCATCACAAGTCCTTGTGGGATGTGGTTTTGGGGACTTGGCAGTTTTGCCCCTTGTGGTTTAACTTTTCCAAATTGGCAGTTTTGCCCCTTCTCTTTATTTTCTTCCTTTTCTTCTTTAAATAAGTTTAGGGATTTAACAAGTTTAGTCCCTAAACTTGTTTTTCTTGACTTTTGGCTTCGGGTTTGTCGGGGTTGACTTGGGTTGACTTTTCTACACTTGGGCTTGGACTTGACTGTGTCTTTTCCACGCTTTTCCATTCCGTGTCCGGTTTTGTCGTTTTGGCTTCGTTTTTCGTCCTTTTCTTGAATATCCGTTCCTGCACAACACAATTAGCAAAACAAGCATATTTTTGGCATTTTAAGTCCGTTTTTGGTTATTTTAGCTCGTTTTTAAAGGTAAAAGGTATGTGTAATTAAACACATACCATAGCACCATTAAGCTCACCTGAAAACGATTCTTAAAACATCAACATAAAGTTGAGCGAGAATCATATGTTTACGACATACAACAATATCCAAAATAAACTTTCAATTAGCTGCTTCAATTACCAAAACAATTCATGACAACAATTAACAACAACGGGACAGAACGTGCCCATGATCCACAATCATATCAACTACATATGTGCGCTACATGCCTCATATTAGCTCACGCAGTCTTACCACCGTCACACCTCGTTTTGCATATTGGGATCCACAATACCAAACATATCATATCGCAACACAACGGGACGGAACGTGCCCACGATCCAATACACATAACCACCGCAAGCTTAAAAATATTTTAACACGATAACAAGCATCATTCTCACCCCAAAATAACATGAGAAAAAGGGGCTATGAATCTCACCTTTGCTTAGCTTTCCAAAAGATTCCAACAAAAAGCTTCACAAACAACTAGCACAAATCTAAACAACAAAATAACTCGTGTTACACGCTACTAAGCCAAAAGCTTAATGCACATATAACAATCATATGATGGATGTATAAGGTGTTCTATTAACCCCATGGGTCACCCCGACACCATACCCAACTTTAGCCACTTCATTAACAAGTTTCACTAGTTTGTTACAATTTGTTCAAAATTGCAGAATTTTAACGTGACTTAACGTACTCAAAACCCTACTTACTAACCTCCATAATTCATACCAAAAATCACCTATGTTCATTTATGAGTATATTAACTACCTCATGATTCCCAAGATCCATTTACATGCACAAGTACTCCTAAGAAAATCAAACTTCAAAACAGTCCCAATTCGGATCTGTTTGCACACTAAAACGTTTGGACCTAAAAACCAACTAGTCCTCCAAATCAGATGCTCACCTTTGGGGGATTTCTAATAGACACATATAAATAAACTCCTGTAGAAGAGATAAGCTAAATTCGAATTTTAAGTGGGGGTTTTATACCTCGTAATCTGACCTAAATCTGACCCGTATTTACTGCTTTGACAACTTTTCTTGCAACTAACGTTTGAATGACTTCCCAACCTTAGAAAGCTATTACCATCATCGAGATAACAGCCGAACAACACAACCCTAAATTCTGCCCTAATCTAAATCATGTTCTAACGCGATCTAAACCCTAACGAATACACCCATATGATCCTAATTAAACCCTAATCATTATAACATGTTTATTATATAATTAATTACAGATGTTATGAAACCCTAATTATCCATCATAATAGATATAACATGATTTATTATAATTAACTCAAAGGATTATAATTTATACCTTAAATCTTCGAATCTTGAACACAAAAATCACCAAACTTGAAAAAAAATATTTTTCTTCTTCCTCCTTTGATAAAATTCGGCTGGGACAATTAAAAAAAGGGGGAGAAGGATTTTTGGTATTTATAAGATTTACTAAAAGGTTTAGGATAGATATCTTTTACCAATTTTAATTAGAGTAGGATTTGTTTTCCTTTTTTTCTTTCTTTTTCTTAAAACTGGCCGATTGGCCTTATTTATATTTTTTTTATTTTTTTTATTTATCTATTAATTACTTATTTATTAACATTACCTTAAGTTTTTATAAAAACCTTAGCTTGCTTGCGTATACCTTTTTGCTTAAACGCAATTTACTAGACTTTTGAAAATAAATAACTTTTTATTTTTATTAACCCTAACTTTCCAAAAATAGAAATTTCATTTCTTCCTTATCCTTACTACTAGAACCTAATCTCATCCTAATATTACTAACACAATAAAATCGTATAATGAATATTTGACATACACAATTAACGCGAAACCGCTTCAATCACCAAAATCATTTCCTTGTCACCAAAAGTGAACGAAATGAACTCTACAAAATCCAACACAAATCCAATCCCATTAAGACGATCACGCTCATTGGATTGATTATCCAATCTCACATATCCCACAAAAACACATAAAACACATATAAACACATATAACACATATCCCATACATTGCAACAGATCCATAAGTCAACACTAATAGTTTGACTAACCTGCTCAAGTCATGGTTGTCACAGTATCCCCTCCTTTAGGAAATCTCGTCCCGAGATTTAACCAAAAGGTTCAACTCTATCATTACCAAACAATAAATCGAGGATACTTATCTTTCAAGTAGTCCTCCCATACCCATGTTAACTCAAAGTTACACTTTGAATTCCAACTAACTTTCACAAGATATCTTACTGCTAACCACTTTGCCTGCCCACAAAAGGGTACGCATAGCAGCATAACCGCTCCAAATGAAAAGAAACATCCAACTACCTGAACCTCGCCTGTCATCGAGGAGACTCATCAAAAACCTTAAGTTGCGTAACAACGTCATTTACAACCCGGTCTCGCAACTCATCAAACAAGAACTGTCTTGAACCCAAGTTATAAGTTGTTACAAAGCCCAACGTTTTTGAAAAATCGGCTCGACTTCGAGTTTATTCATAAAATAACTTTAACCAAAATCACACAAACACATCTAAGGGCATACTAAGGTCTACAAGAAACCTTACGTACCCAACTTCAACTACAACTCCCAATGACCCCTTGCTCAACAAAAAAGTGTGGATACTCAGTTTACCTGAAGTCTTAAAGACCTCGCTTCTAGCCAAAACCGGACCTTAACTATCACCATCCTGCTACATTTTAACCTCATAACTTCACAGTCACTATTCTCAACAGGTTCCTCAACAAAACAAAGTGTTTTGTCAACCTTGATCTCATCCAATGGCACATGCAAACTAGCATCCGCCAAACACTTCTTTAGGTTCGACACGTGAAACGTGTCGTGTACACCACTCAATTCCTCAGGCAATCTCAACCGATAAGCTACAGGACCGACTCTTTCAAGAATCTCAAATGGCCCTACATACCTCGGTGCTAACTTACCCTTTTTCCTAAAGCGAATTACACCTTTCCAAGGCGACACTTTTAGCATAACCCGATCTCCTACCTCAAACTCTAACGGTTTGCGTCTATTATCAGCATAGCTCTTTTGACGGTATCTTGCCGCTTTGAGCTTTTCTTTTATCAATACTACCTTATCTGTCGTATCTAGTACTAACTCAAGCCCAGTCAAACTACTCTCTCCAATCTCTGCCCATAAAACAGGCGACCAACATTTCATTCCATACAAAGCTTCAAACGGAGCACACCAAATGCTCGAATGATAACTACAACCAAAATCAATAACACATGCCCTCATTATATCTTCCCAAAGTCTGAATCATACGTTCACTTTGTCCATCCGCTTGAGGATGCTAAGCAGTACTCAAATCCAATCGTGTCTCTAACACTTTCTGCAGCATCTGCCAAAACCACAAGGTAAATCATCCATCTCAATCTGAGTTGATCATCACCAGAATTCCATTCCTTGCTATTATCTCATCAATATAAATCTTTACCAACTTCACATCTTGAAATCTTTTTGTATAGCTAGAAAATGAACTACTTGGTCAATCTATCGACCATCACCCAAATCACATCATACTCACTACTTTGACCTTGGAAATTTAGTGATAAAATTCATGGTGGTTCTATCTCATTTTCACTCTAGTATCTCAGGCTGTTGCAGTAAGCCAAAAGTCTTTGACATTGCAGTCTTCACCTCTTAAACAAGTCCAAAATTTGCTAACATAGATAGCTAATCCTTCTCTATTCATGGCCACCAATACATGTCTCCAAGGTTATAGTACTTCTTATCCGCTCCCGGATGTACCAAGTACCTTGATGCATGGGCCTCATCCATTTTACTTCCTACCAATGGAACCTAAATACGATCCATAAAATACAAACTCTCTTCTCCTTTTCTTTCCATCTGTTGATCTAAACCATGTAGTATTTCTACGAGTATGTTCTCTTGCTTGAACGCCTTACTTTGGGCTGTCAGTATCATTCCTCTTACTCCATACTGAATAATCATAGCCATCGCTCAAACACGTCTAGGTTTCACTCGTTCCTTCCTACTTAACGCATCAGTCACCATATTTTCCTTACCTGGATGGTAGTGAATTTCGTACACATACTCACTATACTATTTAATCCATAAGGTACTAACCATCATCTGCCCTCTTTTCTATTTGTTGGTCCAGGTCACGTAGCATTTCTGCTGGCGCGTTCTCTACCTTGGACGTCTCACTTGAAGTAGCAAATATCTTATCCTTAACACTTGACTGGATAGTCATGGACATTGCTCTTACTCGTCTTAGTTTCACTCTCCCTTTCTACTCAACGCATCAACCACTACATTCGATTTATCGAAGCGTCACACAAATCATTCTTCAAAGTCTGGAAATCCTCTTTTCGTTCTGTGCCCTACTCATACTTCTGATCCCTTCACCAGTTAGGGAAATAATGGGTTTAACAATTTTAGAAAAGTTTGCGATGAAACGTAGGTAGGTAACCTGCCAATCCTAAGAATAATCATATCTCGGATGGTGTCGTAGGTACTTCCTAAATTCTGCACTGCTTCATTCTTAGTAAACTTAGCATACAACTTCTCATTCCTCAGTAATTCCAACACTAACTTCAAATGGACTCCATGCTTCTCTTTTTAATAACAAACGGGACTACTGTGCATTCCCCACGGAAAATACTAGTCGTAGAACCCTTAGTCTGTAACTCTCAAAGTTGTATCAGAAACCCCCAAAATCTGCATTTCCAAGGGTGCTAGACGATATGGAGACTTCGCAACTGACGTCGCTCCATGGACCAAATCTATGCGGAAATCAACCTGTCGTTGTGGTGGTCTTCGACAAATCTTTCGAAAACACATCAATAAATCTCGTACGACAGAAATATCACTCAATTTTGGTTCATCTACCTTTGTGTTCATTAAGGTTTTCACGACTCCTTGAGTACGTTCACCATGAACCTGAAGTATCTCATCACCTTCCAACGGTATCCTAACCACCTTCTCATGACATACTATCACAAACTTCCTTTTGGACAACCAGTCCATTCCCATAACATATCAAAAGCTTCCACGACTCAACGAGGTATCAACAACACCAAGGGGTTACGAACAATCGTATAGGATAACAATGAATATCTGTCAAATGCCTAAGAATGCATATAGGAGATTCCACATATGCAAGTAGACGTGGATCAAATGACATAAGAATCCTTTGAAAGAAAGGATACGTATATGCACCGAGTGAAAACACAACGAAAGAAAATCAACAGGTGTACCATGACAAAAAACACATTGAAAAAATAGATTCATACGAAAGACGAAATTCTTATACAAAATTAAGTCCCCAGCATGCTGGATTTGGAGACCAACAAGAAATGTTATCGACCATACCTCCAAAGACAATGGATCATACATGCTTAAAAGATTTGACTATATTGATCTACAAGGCAGACTCAAGTCAGTAATGGCTTGGGTCCCCAAGAGAAACCAATTCTCTCATTTTGAGTAGAGGGTAATCCACAATATACTTTACAGGATCAAGGGATTTTTTACAGTGGATGCTCTAGGCATATGACTAGAAACAAGTCCTTTCTTACAGATTATAAAGAGATTGATGGTAGATTTGTTGCATTTAGAGGAAGTCCTAAAGGAGATAAAATTACTGGAAAATGTAAAATTAGGACTGGGAAATTAGACTTTGAAGATGTATACTTTGTAAAGGAACTTAAACTTAATCTTTTATCTGTCTTACAAATGTGTGACAAGAAAAACATTGTTTTTTCACTGATATTGAATGTCTTGTTCTATCTCCTGACTTTAAGCTACTTGATGAAAGTCAAGTCTTGCTTAAAGTTCCTAGACATAACAACATGTACAGTTTTGATCTAAAGAATGTTGTTCCTTCAGGAGGTTTGACTTATTTATTTGCAAAGGCTACAACTGATGAGTCTAATTTATGGCATAGAAGGCTTGGTCATATAAACTTTAAAACTATGAATAAACTTGTGAGGGGAAACCTTGTAATAGGATTGCCTTCAAAGCTTTTTGAAAATGACCATACTTGTGTTGCTTGTCAGAAGGGAAAGCAACACAAAGCCTCTTGTAAGACCAAGCTTATGAGCTCTATCAGCCAATTACAAATGTTACATATAGACTTATTTGGGCCAACATTTGTAAGGAGTATCAATCACAAGACATATTGCCTTGTTGTCATTGATGACTATAGTAGGTTTAGTTGGGTTTTCTTTTTGGCCACTAAGAATGAGACTAGTGAGATCCTTAAAACTTTTATTACTAGCATAGAAAACCAAATAAATCATAAGGTTAAAATCATTAGATGTGACAATGGAACTGAGTTTAAAAATAATGACATGAATCAGTTCTGTGGAATGAAAGGGATTAAGAGGGAGTTTAGTGTTGCAAGAACTCCACAACAAAATGGAGATGCTGAAAGAAAGAATAAGACACTAATAGAGGCAGTTAGGACTATGCTAGCAGATTCATTATTACCTACTAGATTTTGGGCTGAAGCAGTTAGTACTGCTTGTTATGTTCAGAATAGGGTTTTAGTGACCAAGCCTCACAACAAGACACCTTATGAACTATTACATGGTAGACCACCTAGTATAAGTTTTATGAGACCTTTTGGGTGTCCTGTGACTATTCTTAATACCTTAGATCCCCTAGGCAAATTTGATGGGAAGGCTGATGAGGGGTTCTTTGTTGGATACTCTATAAATAGCAAGGCTTTTAGGGTATTTAACACTAGAACTAGGAAGGTAGAGGAAAACCTGCACATAACCTTTCTTGAAAACAAACCCAATGTTGCAGGGAGTGGACCAGATTGGCTCTTTGATATTGATTTACTAACAAACTCTATGAATTATGAGCCAGTTACTGCAGGGAATCAAACTAATAAGAATGCAGGTATCAAGGATAATGTTGATGCAGTACCTACTCAACAATATATTCTGCTACCATTACTTTATGATAGTCCACAGAGCTCAAAGGATGTAGTTACTGATAATGCTGGTAAAAAGACTAATAAAGAACCAATAAATAAGGGTGAAAGAAATGCACAAGAGAAGGACGGAGGAGCTTCAAATAAAGAAGATGACCAGAATGTGCAAGATTTCAGAGTTACATTGGATAATTTGCTTGTTCAACAGAAGAAAGGTTATGCTAACAACACTAACAGAGATAGTACTGTTAGTCCATCTGTTAGTACTGTTGGGCAAAGTTTTACTAATGCTGATGATCTTCCTACTGATCCTCTTATGCCTGATTTGGAGGATACTGCTAATCTTCTAAATACTAGTATCTTTAGTGGTGCATATGATGATGAAGATGTGGGTGCAGAGGCTGACCTTAACAACTTAGAAACCACCATGAATGTCAGTCATATTCCCACAACTAGAATTCACAAGGATCATCCTAAAGACCAGATCATTGGAGACATAAATTCAGCTACTCAAACAAGGATCTGAGTGTTCAGCATTTGTGCTATGGGAAAAAGCAATGGAAACAATCACATAAACCTGAATCTGTATAAATTAAAAAAAGGACACAATACAGGAAAAACTATATCTTTTGCACATGGATCTTTGTGGGCCTATGCGTGTTGCAAGTATAAATGGGAAAAGTACATCCTCGTCATTGTGGATGATTACTCTTGGTTCATATGGGTGAAGTTTCTAACATCAAAGGATGAAGCTCCTGATTTCATAATCAAGTTTCTGAAGATGATACAAGTTAGATTGAATACGCCTGTCAGGAACATTCGTACAGATAATGGAACTGAGTTTGTCAATCAAACTCTGCGTAGCTATTATGAGAGTGTTGGTATCTCTCATGAAACATCGGTTGCGCGATCTCCACAACAAAATGGTGTCGTTGAAAGGCGAAATCGTACTCTTGTTGAAGCCGCTCGAACAATGTTAATCTACGCAAAAGCTCCTTTATTTCTATGGGCCGAGGCAGTCGCTACCGCATGTTACACCCAAAACCGATCCATTATACGGCATCGCCATGGAAAAACTCCTTATGAGCTCTTACATGACAGAAAACCCGATCTATCTTACCTTCATGTCTTTGGAGCACTTTGCTATCCAAACAATGATAGTGAGGATTTGGGCAAACTTCAAGCTAAAGCTGATATAGGAATTTTTATTGGATATGCACCTAAGAAGAAAGCTTACCGTATTTACAACCGACATACCCGAAAAATCATTGAAACTATCCATGTCAATTTTGATGTGCTGACGACAATGGCTTCTGAACAACTCGGTTCAGGACCCGGGCTTCAATCAATGACTCCTGCAACATCCAGTTCAGGACTCGTTACAAACCCTATTCCTCAACAACCTGATAATCCACCACCTAGAGATGATTGGGATCATTTGTTCCAACCTATGTTTGATGAATACTTTAATCCATGGTTCTAAAAGGCGCGTAAAGGTCTCGCAAAGGCCACACAAAGGCGCGAGACGTGACCTCCACGCCACGCAATAGACCAAGGCTTGGGCTTAAGGCTTGACGTGAGATGAGGAGTGAAAAAACGTGATAAGACGTGATAAAACGTGATGCGTGGAGGCTTTTTTGAATTTAATTTTGATAAAAATTGTATTTTTATATAGAAATGAAAAAGATTACATGCAAAGATAGTTTCTTGACTTTATTCCTTATGTATGACACTTTTTGTAAACTCAATATATTTGCAATATGATATAAATATATAAATTTATAAATATTTTCATATTTTGTGTCGCCTTAAGTCACGCCTTAAAAACGCCATGACTCGTCATAGCTCGCAAAGGCGCGAGGCTTGGCCATGCCGCCATGCCACGCCTCACGCTATTTATAAGCTTGCTTTAATCCCCTAACTATTGCTGCCTCTCTAGTTCCAGATGTTAATGCACCAAGAGCTGTTGATTTAGCCCATTCACCCGTGTCTATGTTAATTAACCAAGATGCTCCATCAACAAGTATCCCATCAACACAAGATCAATAACATTCTTTAATTATTTTTCAAGGTTTTGAAGAATTCTATACAAACAACCCATGTTGCAAAAGAGGCTGCTATCATGCCTCATGATTCACCTCTCCCAAGAGTTCACTCACTTGGAAGTGATGAGGGCAGTATGACACTTCATGAATTGATGGTTCTTTGTACCGCATTGTCTAAGAAAGTGGAGAGTTTAGAATCTGACTTAAAGCAGACCAAACTGACATACGGTGCTGCTTACACTAAGCTTATCATGAAGGTGAAGAAGTTGGAGAACAGAATTAAGTCAAGCAAAGCTAGAAGAAGGGTCAGACTTATTGTTTCAGAAGATGAAGGTGACTTGGAGGATCCTTCCAAACTGGGGAGGAAGATTGCTCAGCTTGATAAAGATGAGGGAATTACTCTGGTACAGATGGGTGCACAGACTCAGGGGAGGCATGAGCATGATTTGGAACCTAATTTTGATTTTACTGCTCCTGAAAAAGTTTATACTACTGAGCCTGATATTAGTACTGCTAATGTACTAGTTAGTACTGCTGGTGCAGAAGTTAGTACTATCAGCCCTGAAGTTAAAAACTGCTGCTGAAAGTTTAGTATACATCAGAAGAAGTGCAGCAGAAAGAAAAGATAAATGCAAAGCTATTATGAAAAAAGCTGAACCTGTTCAGAAGAAAACAAAGTTGCAACTAGAGTAAGAAAGACTTGGGTATGAAGAAGCTTTGAGATTGCAAGAATAACTTGATGAAGAAGAAAGGCAAAGGATAGCCAGAGTTCATGAAGAAGCTAACACTTTCAATGTTGAAGAATGGGATAACATACAAGATCAAATTGAAGCTGATGAAGAATTAACACAGAAGTTACTAGCAGAAGAAAGAGGAAAATTCTCTGAAGTTGAGAAAGCAAGACTGCTTGTAGAAATGATAAATGAAAGAAAGAGATTGTTTGCCCAACAAAGAGCTTAACAAAGAAGGAACATGCCCATGACTCAAGCTCAACAAAGAACTTTCATGTGTAATTATATCAAGAATATGGGAAGTCACACTCTATAACAATTGAAGAAACTTTCCTTTGATGAGATCAAGGAGTTATTTGAGATTACAATGAAGAGGGTAAAAGATTTTGTTCCCATGGAGAGTAACAGATTAGTTCCTAAGATATCAACTGGAAGTTCTAAGAGAACTGCAAAAACAGAACTTAAAAATGAAGGGTCTAAGAGGCAAAAGAATAATGAAGAACAATCAGCTGAAGAAGAAAAGGAATTATCAGAAGAAGAGCTATAGAAATTGATGATGATAGTTCCATTGGAAGAAATCTATGTTGAAGCCCTACAGGTCAAATATACAATAATAAACTAGGAGGTTTACTCTGAAGACACAAGAAAGTATTGGAAAATTATCAGAGTTGGAAACCATATAGAAGCTTATCAGACTTTTGATGATATGTTAAAGAAATTTGATAGAGATGACCTGGATAAGCTATGAAGTTTGGTTAAAGAAAGATTCAGTTCAACAGATCCTACTGATGACAAAGAAAGAACATTATGGGTTGAATTGAAGAGGTTGTTTGAACCTGATACTGATGACATTCTGTGGAAGCTTCAGAGATATATGCATGATCCATTGACATGGAGGTTATATGATACATGTGGTGTTCACCATGTATCTACAGACAGAGGACATGATATCTTCATGTTGGTTGAGAAAGATTATCCACTGACAAGAGGGCTTCTGACTTTGATGTTGTGTAACAAGCTGCAAGTGGATCAATATTCAAAGATGGCAAATGAACTTTTAAAGAAAATCAAATACTAAGTCAAATAAGACCAAACAGAAAAAGTGTTTGGAAGCATCCTCTCTACACAGAAGGTTTAATTCAAAAACTTGATGATTTGAAGGTAAATCATAAGTTTAGGGGATGATTGTTAGGAATTAAGGGCTTCTACAAGTTTCTACTGCTGGTTCAACTTAGTACTTTCAAGAGAAGACTTAGTACTGCCAAGCTAAGTTAGTACTGCTAGTGTTATAGTTAGTAACGGTTAAACCAGTAAAAAAAGTTTATTACTAGTCAGTTTATTAGTACTGTTAGTTATAATAGTTAGTACTGTTAGTTAAAATAGTTAGTATTGCTTATGTGATATGCATGAGATATATTAGGAATAGATATGCATGATCATGTAACACATTTTGTAAGCCCATTAGGGTTACCTTGGTGTATAAAAGGAACCTTGCGACATAGATCTAGATATCAAGTTTTATATAGTTTTCATAGCAAAAATAGTTAGTATTCATAGTTTCAAGGTTATTCTGTAACTTTGATTGTGTTTAATATATTGAAAGTTTAACAAGATCTTGTTTTACTGTTTTATTGTTCTTCTTAGTATTACAAGCTAGATTCCGCATAGTTTATAGTATTTACAATCTTAGTTTCTACCATAGTTGTCTTGGATTTATCCAACACAACTAAGCTTTAACAAGCTAAGTAAGATCTATTCAAAAAGGATCAACAAAAACCCTAAAAACCTAACCCGAAAACCCTAAACAACCTGATACCTCTAAACTAGTTTTGAACCAAGTTTAAACCAAGCTAAAACCTAGAAAGCATACTCCACCATGATGCACCACCTTGCCTACCACCTTGTCACCACCTTGCACCCTAAGTAAAGCACCTTGTCACCTCCTTTCACCACCATGCCGCCACCTCACCACCTACTTGTCACCACCTTGGTGATTCGAACCCTCCCACCTTCTAATACCTTGCTAAGCTATCCTCCTAGTTTCTAATAGTTACTAGTAGCTAACCTTGGCCACTACTCTTCTCAACTTGGCCACCACTCCAAGTTTCTAGCCTATATATACACGCATACATGCATACTTTCAAAATTCACCATTTAAACTAAACCCTACCCTCAAATCATAGTACAAATCCAACTAAGGAAATGAATGCAGAAATGTCTTTTAAGCTATTTTGGAACCAAGGGATAAAAAAAGAGTTCTTGATTCATCTTTAAGCTTTCGTGTTACATTTTATCATTTTCGACCCATATTAAGCCATTTTCGATCCATTCAAGCTCTAGTAAGCCTCATAACTTGTTCTATAAGCTCTTGTCATATTTTAACTAATCATGTATAAAGCATCATAAAATCATTATGTTTCAAGCTATTTAAAAAAAAACTCAAATTAGAAAAACCCTAATTCAACTTCGAATAGGTTTTTTCCTAAACCAAACGCACCCCTTAAAACTCTAAAGGTATTTTCATAAACCCTAATAAGCTTAAAGCTATAAGCTAATCCTAAAAGCTGTTCTAATAAGCTCTTTATCATTTTTATAATCTTAGAATCAAACCCTAAAAGCTCAAACCTATCGGGTAAAAATTTCAAAACCAAACATGCCCTTTTTGAAGTTTTCGAGCTCATAAGCTCATTTCATAAGCTTTAAGCTTGTAAATCCAACTCATTTTAGCTTATAGTAATAAGCTATATGCTGCAAATTAATTTTGAGATTAAAAATACAAAGTATATGGATTTTGGACTAGTAATGCAAATCGTATATGCATGAGGGGTATATATTGTAACTTTTGAAATTATTAAACTTTTAATGCCAAAAAATGTAATAATCCTAGAATTTAAACTACAAGGGCCTGTTTATGCCAAATTTCAAGAGTTAAGGGTTTAATAAATGTTTAAAAGATATAAAGTAAAGGGTTAAATTTGTAAATTAATATATACCAAGGGTATATATTGTCATTTTTGAATTCCTAAGGGTAAAAAATGTAATATTTTTATATTTAATTATAAAAATATATTTAAACATTATAAGACTCGATTTTATTAAAACCCGACACAATTATCGTTCATTCATCGATTGAAACATTATAATTCAATTATGTTATATATTTAACATAAATTATCATCTACTAGCTTTTGAAGAAACTTAAAAAAATAAAATCTTATCTTTTACAACTTAACGTATCACGTTATAGGAATTTCATGTGAGGGGATTTCATTTGGGTAGACGTTTTGGACTAGTTAAACTGGATTTATAAACTATTTAAAGTGTCCTGTTCTTGTTATTCTTCTTACTCAGAGTCCCTCTAGAGGCTCTGATACCACTTGTAGGTCCAAAGTCTTGGATCTGTTTAGCCTTTTGTAAGACAATAGCTAACTCAATCAAATCTAAATCAACTATATGAGAGACAATAACTATGAATAATATGTGCGAATGCGGAATCTTAACACAAATACTAAGAAGAACACAATGTAAAACTTTGCTATTTGCTATTGATTTCTATTAGGGTTCTCTCTAAAACACTATGCCGTAGGGTTCCTTTTATACACCAAGGAAACCCTAATGGGCTTTACAAACGTGTGAAAGGATAATGCATATCCTTTCCTAAGATATCTCTAAAATAACTATTTTGTTACATAAACAGACTTAACTAGACAATACCAGTACTAACTATAGTACTGCCAGACTTAACTTAGTACTGGCAGACTTAACTATGTCTACCAGACTTAACTCTATAACTACCAGACTTAAGTCTGTTTATAATCATTCCTAACAATTATCACTCTGAATGTTCTGGCAAGATCGCAAGGATAATGCGTAGGACTCTTTGTTACCAATTGTTGTATTATGATTAACAACAAGTGATTTAAATATATTGTATCACAATGAGATTTATTTTGATCTCTCTTGGCTTTAGACTCGATTTTTGCACTTTGGTTTTAGTAATCACAGGCTGGAGCTGACTGCCACCTATTCAGTATCAACTAACTCGAAATGAGAAATTCAATAGATAACGTGTGTATCTCTATGACAAATGAGACAAGTCTCTTTTGAGAGAAACTCGAATGGCTGGGAAGGTTTGTGCATTGCATCACTGGTTTCATGGCTGCTTTCTTTAATACCGACAATCATCTTTATGATTTTGATAGATTATGTATTGACCCGGTTTCTGCCTAAGTTGTGTGGAGGGCTTCTTTCTTTTCACCCTTTATCCATACATTTCTATTTCATTCTTCAACCCCTTTAATGTTTACCAAGACGGCATTACTATCACCATGTTGTGATTGTTATGGTGCCTTAGTCTACATTATTCCCTTATTCTCATTCATCTCCAATCATACATAAGGACTTCTAATCTATCTATGGGATGTCCATATGTAGATCCCTACGGTTCTGGTTGGATCATAGGACTTATACCAAACCTTAACCACCTTATGACTTTATCGACGTCGTGAGTTAATTGGTTGTTGGGTATAGTGATCGAACCTTAAAACCATTGAAAATCAATCAAAGTGTTTGATAGAAATCAAGTTGTTTTAACACTTTGAGAGTTTCATTCTTTTGAAATGCTCCTCCTACACATGTGCATCGATATTCAAAATGATTTCGCACATTATTCTTAATCACATTTTAATCATATTTTCTCCCCTTATTTAAAATATTAAATCTCTTAGTATTTGAAATACCAATGATTAAAATTTGTTGACATGAAAAGTTTCATGGGGAGAAAAATGATACCATTGGATCGCATGAATTCGTGAACATTTTTCTGATTGCTTCCCTTCAACAGTATATGTGGGATACCACTGATTTTGAAAACTTGACATTACAAGGAAAAATGATATGTCACCACAAATATGTTGAAGACGGAGTGAGATACCTTAGTGAATATTGTATATTATGACTTGACATTTGATATACCACATTTTAATTTCACTGAATGTTTTTGAATACATAAAATTGACATTTATGAGATGTACCCAAGATACATTAAAAAGCTTTTAGTTTTAAGAGCTCCCCTTTAAAAATTGATTCACTTTTTAAAATGACATTTTAAAGAATATTGTACTAATTGTACCACTTTTAAAAATTAAGTATTGTACCAATTGTTAAATATATTGAGGAAGGGAGTGTTGAACACACAATTTTAACAAATACCACTTATTATGAAAAGATACCACAAATTATATTTTAAACAATTTGACATTGAAAGTTCTTTTTGAAAAATTATGTTCAACGATTTTTAAAACACATGATAGAAGACTCCTCTTCTATTTGTAGAGTAAGCGCACTTATGCGTACACTTCCCTAACATTTGGATCCGGGTTACAGTATGAGGTAACTGTAAGCCATTGTCATGCGCTCAAAACTTTTGATGTTTTGTATAATTGCTCAAGACCCAAAAAGATTGACCTTCTCATTGCTAGGATAAGTTATCTTAAAAGATATACTTTCCTTACATTGAATTCCGGGTTATGTACTGAAATGTACATGAGCCATAAGAAAATTAGAAATGACATATTTTGAAACATTTGAACTCTTGCTCGAACTTCATTTACACACCCGTGCCAATGTTAATCGACATTTCTAGGTACTTAAATGTTATAGATTCTAATAGACATGTCGAGAAGATTCTTTTTGGTATTTTTTAAATTTTTAGATTTTATATTTTGTTTTTCTAAGTTTTATATTTTTGTATTTTCTTTTTCAAAATACTTATAAATCAAAATAAAGAGAAAAATAAAAAATATGTACAAGTCGAAGTTGCCATCAGTAGTGACAGTTGTTGCTAGAGTTGAAGTAGATGAAGTTGAATCTGGTTGTTGTTGACATTTATCGGATGCATCGGCAGTAGTAACAACGGAAGACTTTGAAACAACTTGATTCTCTCAATGGAAATATTCGTCGAACAAAGGATCCAATAGACTTTCCAACTCTATCATTGACGTCATGACTGTCATATCTGCTGTAGGAAATTTTGTTGACATTTTGGTGTGAGGCTTGAACCGTGTTGTAAAAACATCATTTTGTTGATCACTTTTGAATCCACTTTAACACTGGTTTCTGAGATATCAGCTTTTTCAGCAACCACACTATGAGATTATCCTGCTTGACATTATATGATGTACTTGCATTTAAATCAAAACTTTGTTCATTCTGAACATTGATTGATGTACCTGCACTTAAATCCAGAGTTTGTTTATGTTCATGAATTTTAAAGATATCTACATTAGAACCATGTGTGGATTTACTGTCAGCCTTGCTTGTGCAAGAGTTGAATAACTTTCATGTAGGAATCCACCTAAGACCAATAGTTTTGAAAAATCTACCTGTGGGTTTCCACCTAAGATCAGATCTAGGAGATGTTTTCTCATACACAACGAAAGTCTTATTGGGAGAAAACCTATGACTAGTAAAGATCTGCCTACTAGGTTTTTGAGTATGACTCTTCTGATCTACGGGTTTGTTACTGTTTCTAGTCTTATGAGATTGAATCTGAGCACGTGAATTCACTTCTTTCAGGAATTTTGTTATACAAGCATCATGATTTGCATTAAAGATACATTTATAACATGTAGAACACACAAAGTGTTTGGAATTCGATAATACAAGCAAACTCCTAGATGTTTGATTGTTGATCCTAGGTTTTGGTTTGCTACTATTAGTAGTGTTTTGTAGCCTAATAGAATGCATCACACTAGTTTTTGAGTTCCTATCTCTTTCTTGTGTCTTTTTCTTAGCTTCCTCTAGACAGTGATTATGAACCATGTCATTTGAACTAAATCTTGGCATGTTCTTAGAACTATTCCTAGATTCGCTAGATGCAATCACGTGATTAGGTTTTGCAAAAGCATATTCTCTTCCTTTAGTCAAATAGTGTTGAGTGACCGGTTTTGACAAATCTTTTTTCACGTCAACTTGGGAGGCAAACCATTGTTTCGAAAGGTCGTTCAAATTTAAACGCAGTCGGTTATCTAACAACTGATTGGTTTCTGAGTGGTTGTAAAATCTGTTTTCCCAAGACCGATGGTTTTGAAAACTTGGTAT
>BQNB010078446.1:0-24118 GCA_026074375.1 Tanacetum coccineum
ATCACATGCCCAAGAAACTGCACTTCTCTTAGCCAGAATTCACACTTAGAAAACTTAGCATACAGTTTCTCCTTCTTGATCAGTTCCAAGACTAACCATAAGTGTTCTACATGTTCCGGTAATATCCAGCCAATCCTAGGAATGAACGAACCTCAGTCGAAGTTCTAGAGGCTTTCTAATTCTTAACAGCTTCAATCTTACTAGGGTCCACATGAATTCCATTACCATTTATCACATGCCTAAGAAACTGCACTTCTCTTAGCCAGAATTCACACTTCCAAAACTTAGCATACAGTTTCTCCTTTTTGAGCAGTTCCAAGACTAACCTTAAATGTTCTATATGGTCCTCTTGAGTCTTAGAGTAGATTAAGATATCGTCTATAAATACTATCATAAACTTATCAAGATATGGCCTACAAACTCTATTAATCAAATCCATAAATATTGCTGGTGCATTAGTCAGACCAAAGGGCATTACATTGAACTTGAAATGTCCATAACGAGTTCTAAACGCAGTCTTTGGAATGTCATCCTCGTGCACTCTCAGCTGATGGTATCCAGACCTAAGATCTATCTTCGAGAAAAATTGTGACCCTTGCAGTTGATCAAATAGATCATCAATTTTAGGAAGCGAATAATGATTCTTAACGGTCAACTTGTTCAATTCTCTATAATCAATGCACATCCTAAAAGAACCATCCTTTTTCTTAACGAACATCACCGATGCTCCCCAAGGTAACGAACTTGGTCAAATGAAACTTTTGTCTTGGAGTTCCTTGAGTTGTCCCAACAACTCCTCTAATACCAAAGTTGCCAAATGATAAGGGGACTGCGCTACCGGCATTTCTCCAGGGGTTAACTCAATCCAAAACTCAATTTCCCGAATAGGCAGTAATCTAGATAGATCATCTGGGAATACCAAGAAAATCTCTAACCACTACAATCTCTTCTTGTTTCTTAACACCCATTAAAAATTTCACTTTCTCTTCTGGTCTCTCTCCTAATACTCTAAGCACGTTTCCATTCGGTAGTGGTATCCTTCCTACCTTCTCATAGCAAATTATTTCAGCCTTATTATTAGACAACCAGTCCATACCTATAATCACATCAAAACTCCCATGTCCAAAAGGAATCAAATCGATGTTAAAGACATGACCCTTGATTTCTAATTTGCAACCCTTAATAACCTTGTCAATCTCTACTAGCTGACCGCTAGCTATCTCAATCTCATATTTGAAACCTAAGTCACTGGGCTCTAAGCCTAACAGAGGTAAAAAAGTAGTGGATACAAAACTATAGTCGGCACCAGAGTCAAATAAGGTAGTGGCAAAGTGATTGTTTAAAGTAAACATACCCGTCACAAAGTTTGGATCCTGGCGAGCTTCTTCTTCTCCCAACATGAATGCCCTACCCCTAGTCTGGCTCCCTTGGTTTCCAGGACCCTAACCCCCATTATTAGCAGCAACTTGATTTGGACAATTTTTTTTTGGTCCTTAAGCTCTATTAAATCTAGGGCAAGCTGACATGACATGGTCGGTATTACCACACTTATAACATGCCTTAACAGTTAGCTTTCTAACATTGACAGGATTCACATTCCTCGACACACCTCTATAATCCCTTGCCAAATGACCCGGGCGGTTTGTAACACCCTCATTTTTGACATATAGCAGCGGAAGCTAATCGGGGGTATTACTTCAAAGTACAACAATCATAATCATAGAAAACAACTCAAAAGAGATGTTTTTAGAAAAAATTAGTTATCATTCAATATAATATCAAAGTTTTACAAAAGAGAGGTCCCAAAATCTAGTAACAAGAGGTTTGAATGATAACAGTCTAGCCATCTTCAAGTCTGTGTCACTTCGTGCCATAAGTTGCTTAATTACCTGAGATAAACATGCTAAAAAGTCAACACAAAGGTTGAGTGAAATTCATAGGTTTTTGATAAACAGTTTAAGTATAAGTTTAATAGTAGGTTACGTTGTTATATACCCATAGTTTGTAATAATTGCAATGAATACAATTATCATGAAAAGCGGTATATCAGTTAAGTTAAATAATTTGAATGCGAGTTCAGTAGTGGGTTATGTTGTTATACACCCGTAGTTTGTAATAATTGCAACGAATACAATTATCATAGAAAAACATTATTATTGATATAAGCTCATGACACCGAAGCCTTGGGATAATTAATAATCACAATAATTGCCCCTACGGGTGCCTTTGAATAAACACCCGCATAGTTATTCAAATGATGTGCTATTGGTTACCGAAAGTATAGGTACACCAACGGGGAAGTCCAATCCTAAATAGATCTATTCCCAGCATTCGCGCTCACTCCATAGAGTAATTAACGGTTCATGATAATGGGGTCTTAATGGCAAAATAGGGACTTAAGCAACAATTAATCAGGATAGCATACAGAAAAATACTTACATTCGGTTTATAGCATGTATCCCCCTCACAGGTTAATGAAAACATTAAAGAGATTAAAGTGAGGCTATGAACTCACAATATCTTTGAAAAGCAATCACATTGTTATAAGATAAACGAGTATGTAAAAGAGTTTTGTAAACAATTGACTCCCTCTACACCCTCATTAGCTCCCAAACCCTGGTCATTTCCTTGACCATTCAAATCCTCAACACGCTCATCATTACCTTCCCTAGGTCTTCTACCCCTTCCACCTCTACCAACCCGTTCACCCGTTCCCCCTCCTAGTGATTTGGCAGCAGGCCGACCAGCACTTCGGGTCCTCATCCTTGGCGGCATTATCCATACGAGGGAGAACATGGGCAACATTAGTAAGTGGAAACTCCACATAAAAAATAAATTTGGGCCACGTAATATCTTACTATATATAACCAGATATACATGTAACTCTACCCTACGATGTCAACATCGATTTGTGTGAACAACATTATCAAGTATGAGTGAGTTGTGATACGCTTATAACTACGTTGGCCACCGTACTTATAATCACATCCTTTCCTAGTCATATTCAATATTGAGCCCACCCATTTCAATGAATAACATAACTAAGGCACCAAACCATGAACATACAAAGGCACACAAAAGCGAAACACCACGCACATAGATCCTATATGCAACTAAACGATGGATCTTAGGTTATAGTCTAGGCCAAACCACCTAGTTCTCTATAACCTTGGCTCTGATTACCAATCTCTCACACCCCGATAATAGTGGAAACTCAAGAATGCAACATAATGATCAATCATAACACAAGATACAAAATAGAGAAAACTACATTGCATAAACTCCAAGTGCTATGAAGACCATCAACCGTGAACAAACTCGAGTGATGTCTCAAATCGCAACTAAAAATCCACAATCTCTTACAATTATTCCAATGCCCTCACAGGGGACCATAATCCAAACTTAATACAAAACATCTAAAAACTTGAATCAAAACAACAAACAAGCAAGACTTCAAACAAAATTCCACTCGGGATACTTTTAAGTCTGCTATCAATCACCGAACTACTCTTCTTTCACTTCACCTGAAAATGATACTCGAAAATGTCAACAATAATGTTGGCGATCTCGTAAGTTTGACCTTAAACCCAAAAGCTATGCCAAGATTTCGACAGTGGACAATAGTGCTATATGACAGTGAATATATGGAAACAACCTTAGCATCACCGCTAATCAATAACCATATGTCACTTACGCACCTAAAGGGCCTACCAGCTGGAGCACTAAAATTAGGGCAGGACCACACACAAACCTGGGTAGGCGTACCCATCCGCTCCAATAATCACACAAACACTGGGTAGGCGTACCCATCCGATCCAAACAATCATGCATCACATAATATTCACATAGCAGTCATAAGCACATAACTTGTCCCAAAAACAAAACCACATTTCGCATAGATCAATTCAAAACATTTCAAAACATATTTGAGTATCATTTTCTCCCAACAGAAAAACCAGTAAAAAGTGGGGCTACGAGAATATAACAACTCAGAATTTTCATCAACCTATTTTACTATGATCACAATTGTATGGGGAAATTTTTCGCTTTATTACATTACTTGCATTGTCAATATCTCAATATATAATGTAATTTGCATAACTAAAGTAGACGACGCAACCTACCTATGTCATCTTGTCTTCATATATGTCAAGCAAACATCACAATATGTCAAGTCAATATCATCATATCCTTATTACAAAGTACAGTATTCCTATAATGTACCATTCGCAACGTTATATCAAAACGGGCTTTAAACCGTTATTATATACCTCTAAACCCTAATTTCATGAAGGGTTAATATCTAAAGTGAATATACAAGCTACTAAAGCATATGTACACGTAATATAACATCTCATTTGAAATATAAAATCCCTCTAAGTCAATACAATCCTTATAAAGCACAAAGTATAAATCATGAAGCATGATCTCCAAAATAGCCGTTTTACCTCCGTTTTCATTCTAGTTTCTTCATCACCACTTGTGCACAAGCTACTACACTCAATATACAAGTGTTAAACCCTAGATTATTCTAATTTTATGAAGCTTTCATACACATTTTTACACTACAAAACCACTAATTTAAAAAGCCAGAAACCCTAACCTCGAGCAAAATAGAAAATCCTGACCGTTTATCTTGGTTTTATCCATCATAACCCCAAACCAACACTCAAATAAGTTGTAATAACTTAAATTACAACATTAACAATCATATCCTATCATCATTTCATCATTTCAACAACAATATTCAAGAATTAAAACCAGAAAACCCTAATCTAGTTTTAACCCTAAAACCTAAAACTAAGCCCTAGTTCATAATCGGATCAGTCTATAAAACATAGGATCTGAGAAATATCAATAGGATTTGGATATTAAGTGAAAACACTAGGTTGTAGCCCTATGTCTTGTGATCATTTTGCCGGTGGAATCAACCCGATTCGACGTCGGATGAATTAGTTACAGCCGAAATTGCAAAGGTACGCAAATTCTGCACACTTGTAGTAAATGGCTATTATCTCTAAAGTTTTATATAGTAACCCTCAATTATGTAAAACTAAACGTTGTAGAGGACTCAAATATCTAACAATGCTAGGTGGTTTAAGCTTCAACCGAATTACGGTTTGTAAATGGCAACCATTTTATCAAGACTGATGTTGGCAGTCCAAAAACAGCCATGTATAAATCAAACCAAACACCCCTAAAACGTCTAGAACCACCTCCACCTTGCATTCTAGCCTTCATTACTTATCCCCTAGCCTCTCCACATCACCCCCCATGTGTCCTAACCTGATTATCAAAGTTTCTTGGCCTCTAAGTGTTGCTAACACTATAAATAGGAGCACATATACTTCATTCTAACTCATCCCCCACTTCTTCTTTCTATAACCCAATTGAGCAAACATTCTCTGCTCCATATGATCCTAGGATCATATAAGAAGATCAAGCAAGCGAAGCTCAAACCCAGATTTTGAATGTTCTACTTCTGCTACTACACCCTTATAATGTTCATATGATCCTAAATATACTCTTGTTAAAGTCATAACCATTCAGCTCATTTTCCATTTTTGAATCCCAAAACCGTACACCCGAAACCCTAATTTCGCGTTTTTCTTAAAACTAAATGTTATAATGATTAAATATTGTTATAATATATCCTAGCATGCTTAACTAATGTTAAAATAACCACTTTATTGATTAATGAAGGAATTTGAACTTAAAACCCGCGCGTTTACGTTTTGAAACCCTAATTTGACCCGTATGCTTCCCTAGTTTAACGAACGATATTTTAAACTTGCGTTATCTTTAATCTTCATATTTTAGTTTAATATAACTTATAAATGTCCTCTTGAAATTTAAAAGAACTTGCATGCAATTGGACATGTTTTGTAAATATTATCCATGCAAGGGGTATATATTGTAACTTTCTGAAACTTATAACTAAAGGGGCTGAATATGTCATTTTATCAAAGTTATAACTATAGGGGTCTATTATGTCACTTTTCAAAGTACAAGGTTTACTTGGTATATCTTTTAAACTTGAAGGACCAAACTCGTAAAAGTGCAAACTCCGAGGGTATATTTTGCCACTTTTCAAACTCAAGGGTCTAAAATGTAACATTTTGAAAAAGTATAAAATCATGTTTAAAACCTTACAAGACATAACTTTAATTAACCGCTTCCTCGTGCTTAGACATTCAGATATTGGATTAAAACGCATAAAACCGATTTATATCCATATCACAATACTGAGGGAGCTATATTAAGGAGTTCACTTGGTAATACGTTCCCCCTACTGAGTTTGTTGGGTTTACGATTTAAAGTGCCCTAGCTCCTCAAACGTTTACTGAATGACTTCTGAATTATGATGGCCCGAACATTGATACAATAATTCCAAACTCTTCAATCAAACTCATAACTCTTAAAACTAAAGTTCTAGAGTACAATCTTCCTAAGACTCAACATATTTACTCAGGTTGCTTGACTGCTGTTTTACTATCATTTGATTTAACAACCGATCCCTGTTAAGATTGTGATAAGGTCGTGAGCTTTCATTTCAGAATATTTATTACATCTACCTATCAGGTGAGTTCATAGCCTCGCTTTTCAATCTTTTGAATGTTTTATAAACCCGCGAGGGGGATACATGCTTGTTACAAACTCTTTTACATACTCGTTTATCTTATAACAATGTGATTACTTTTCAAAGGCTTAATGAATTCATAACCCCATATTTCAATCTTTTGAATACTTTATAAACCTGTGATACCTGATATAAACCATGAATGCAAGTGTTTTCTAAATGTATGCTACCCAGATATATTATTGCCTAAGTAGCTTCCAGTGCCATTATTTACATATCATGAATCATTAATTACTTGCATTGCGAGTGAACGCAAATATTGTGAATAGATCTATTGGGGGTGACGGCTCCCGTTTGTATACCCATGCTTGGGGTAGCCAAACGCACTATATTTGTCCTAATAGGTAACCTTGGCAAGTTAGGTATATATATACACTAGTCAGTTTGTGTGCCATGAGCTTAGACCAAACCAGACAAATAACAAGACAATAACGTAATAATACACTGTTACTATGATAATTGTATTCGTTGCAATTATTACTAATAACGGGTGTATAATAACAATACCATTTTCCATAATAATTGTGTTTATACAATTATTACACTATGACTTGTATTCAACTATTACATTTCAAACCTATGAATTTCACTCAACCATTGTGTTGACTTTTTAGCATGTTTATCTCAGGTAATTGAGCAACTTATGGCACGGAGTGGCATGGACATGAAGATGGCTAAAACTTGTTATCATTCACATTGTATGTAACTAGATTTTGGGACCTGCCGTTGTAAAACTCTGATTTGAAATGAATGATAACGTATCTTTTGAACAAACGTCTCTTTTTAGTCGTTTTCTATGATTATGATTGTTGTATCCATGAAGTAATACCCCAGATTAGCTTTCGCTGCTATATTGTAAAAATGGGGGTGTTACAGATTGGTATCAGCGCCATGGTTATAGAGAACAAGGTCAAAACCTTAACTATAACCACATTTCTTTTTCTAGCCATCAAAGTCCTCCGTGCCACTATATTCCGGATCAGTATGTAAAGATACATAACTATTATACTATATTATACCATAAATAAATTATGTTATTTACAACTGGGTTATTATCAAAACAATGTCTTCTCCCAACCACTCTACTTCCGATATTGGGGATGCTTTTTCATCTATGAATATTCTTAACTATACTTCGGTCTCATCGAATTATTTCCCAGCTTCATCAGGAAGCATTTCTTTTAACTCTTTGGAAAACTCTAATATAATCCCATCAGTGATCTCACCTTTCTACAATAATCCTTGTTTAAAGGACGTACAAGCATTTTATGCTAAGGAATCACCTATTCCATCACCAGATCCTATTACTCCACCAGCTATTTTGACTCCATCTCCGGTATTACCACCATCACTACTATTTGATCCCCGATATTTCTTTGTTCCTGAAGAATTATTACCACCTAAGAAGCGAATCCGTTCCCCATCTTCTTCCTCAACTACGTTATCTAATTCATCCCGGAATCAAACCTGTGATTTGATATCACCATCTTTCTCAATTTATACTCCTACCCCACCTCAGATATTTGAAATAGGAAAAAGTTCAAGTAAGATACATCTGAAGCATCATGAGAATCAAATCGAAGATATTTTGAATTACTTAGAAGAACTCTCTTTTCACCGCATTGGAAAAATGGAAGAAGATAACAAGCTAAAGACTGAACTTGAGAAAGTCCGTTCTCAGATTATCAAACTTCAAAGGAAGCAATTAGGGCAAAGAGATAAGATTACTTTTGCTCACTACAGAATTTCTGATCTTGAACAAATCATTGAGAAAATCCAAGCTCTTCACCAAACAAATCAGGAAGATCTTTAGGATGTCATCTACCAGCTCAAAATCAACAAACTCTTAGACTAGTTATAGCTTTTCTCTGGAAAAACATAAAAACCAAGCCAAAGCTATACGAAAAAAACATCAAAGCTCTATGGGTGAGGGAAAAGATATGAATCTACCCTTTGCATGCTTGATGATTATAAAACAGAGAAGAGTAACATGTAATGAGGTTTGCTATTTTATGTAAATATAACGTAAGTAACTTAAGCATATTGAAATTGATGGTTAAAGAGGTTTAAATGACATTTAATAAAAGAAATATTAATAGTCTAAAATACCCTTATTAATCAAATAACAAATTTTACACTTTCTTCCTATTTTATCCTTTCTATCCTAAAACCCTTCTCATTTGAACCAATCTCTATCTATATACACACATATGTGTATATATACACATATGTGTATATACACATATGTATATATGTATATATGTATATATGTATATATATATATATATATATATATATATATATATATATATATATATATATATATATATATATATATATGTATATGTATATGTATATATATATATATGTATATGTATATATATACATATATATATATAATTTTTTATAACAATCTATTTTAAACGGATACACGGAAGACAACTCAAACCAAATAATCAATTTACTTCACGGTAACTCTTAAAAATTGCTTCTTAAGATGAGCCGTACCTCGTAAATGACATAAATGGCAAGTTTTTTTGAATCTTTGGTTCGATTTGGGAACTTTTCAAGTTCACCGGAACTTATTTATGATAATACCTCGATTGATGATATTATATGTTGGTGTTCGTTTACCAACTTTGTGTATTTTATTTATTTATTTTTTAAGGAAAATTTTTTATATTTTTTTTATATATGATAACTATACTAAAAAGAAAAAGAAAATATTGTTTACTTTTTATATTTTTTAATTTTTTGGATTTTTGAAATAATTAACAAAAATGAAACTTTCGAGGACGAAAGGATCTTCAAACCAAATTCAACAAACGTAAACGATGGAATCTTTAACACAAGTCCCCGGCAACGGCTCAAAAAATTGATATAGTATTTCTATACACTAAAATAATATAAAATATATAATATTCTAAAAGAGCAATTAAGAACTTTCCCAAAGTCTCTCTTAAGAAAAATCCACTCTAAAAGATATATATATAATATAATATAATACGTATAAAACCGGGAAGTATGCTTTCCCGGGTCGTTTCTCCAACGACTTGTGAAATTGAAACCACGATTTAGCTTGGATTGTGATTTGAATAAGAGAAAGGATTGATTTGGTTATCTATAACTACTAAATTAAAGCAACAAGTAAAATAAGCACACAAAAGCAACTAAACACTTAAGACAATTAACGGGAACAAATAAAACGAGACAATTAAGCTAATACACTAAAATTTTCCCCTAAAAATGCAAACTAAATTTCTAAACCTAAAATAGGACAAAAGAAAATTTTAGGAAAAAGAAAAATATTTTTTTGATAATTTTTGAATTTATTATGAATTAAAAACTATTTTAATCTAATTAAATCTAAAAAATAGCAAATTAAGTCCTAAAAATTAAGAAAAATAATTTTTAAACTTAGAAAAATAAAAAATAACATAAAAGCTCAGAACACTATTTTTAACTACTTTTAAAAATAGGATTTAAAATTAAAATCCTATATTTAAAATTAAAATCCTATTTTTAAAATTAAAATTAAAAGCTCAAAAATAAAAATTAAAATCTAAAAGTGTTGAAAATGAGTTTTCTTAATGTAAACCTAAAAGTATTTAATCTAATGCTAAAAACTATTTTTTTGTATTTTTCTGAAAATTATTTCTATTTTTAATGTATTTTCTAAAATTAAAATTTTCGAAAAATGATTAAAATTAAACTAATTAATGGAAAATTATGAAAAGTTCAGGAAAAATCCTAAATGCAACAAGGTTTACTAGAAAATTAAGAAAACTTACCCAGCTAAACAAATAAGCTTCTAAATGGTAACAATAAGCTACGGCTTATTATTCTTAAAAAGGAATTAAGAAAGTGATAAAAGGAAAGTGTGTACAAGAGCTCACGGATGAGCTATTGTAGCACACTTGGTTAACACGTTGGGTAAATGAGCAAGAGGTCGTGGGTTCAAGGTCTAGCAACACCCTTTTTGCACCTTTTTTATTTTTTTTTTATTTTTTTTTTTTAAAAACTGAAAACACAAGCATGTAGAAAAAGCTTTTAAAAACAACTTTAAGAAAGTGACTTATAACTAAAACTTAAAAATAAGCTATCTAAGAGCTTATGAGTATTTTGACCTTAGAAAGTGAGCTTTTGAGCTCACTTTTGCTTAACTACACTAAAAAGCTTGCACAATCTTCAATATAAGCTCAAATGTAAAAGTAAAAACTGTTCTGAATAGCTAAGTTCAAATTAAGCTATTACTCACAAAAAGCTATAAATGATCCTGAGCTTATGAGAACTTAACAACCAACTAATAAACTATGAATTAAATCAATAAAATCAACTCCTACAAGCTAAGATTTCAAAATTAAAAGCTACTAAATTATTACTACTGTTTTTGGCTTTTTGGATTTTTTTTTATGAACTTTTAAGCTAAATTTAACTAAGCAAATAAACTAAAAACATAAGTGCAGGTTACCAAAGTGGTTTCCCTTGCACTAGACTCTATCAATAAGAGTGTGAGAATAATATTTAAGCACAATCTAAGTCTTAGAGGCTTAGATCCAATTTCTAGCAAGCTAAGAAAAGTGAAAAAGCCCTGGTGCTGAGGCTAAAAGAATAAGCCTCAAAATGCTTAAAAACTCAAACTAATCCTTCAAACCTTTTTAAAATTTGATCAAATATGAACATTCAACTGTCCAAAGTAAAAGTACCAATTATCTTTGAATTTTTGAGGTCAAATAAAACTAATCCAAACACTCCTTTACTGATATGATAGAATTTGATTGAGCTTATGAAATTAAATTCCACTTAACTAAACATTAATACCAGATAACTATAAACTTATTTCTAGCTTAACTAACATGATCAAACAACTGAATAAGCCAGAGATCTAAAATCTACACTATGCTAATGATATTTTTTTGGTTTTTATGGTTTGATGACAGATTAAATACAAATCTAAGACCTAACTATACTAAACTAAAAACAGATAACATGACATGATTAAGAAGCAATTTAAAACATAAATAAGCACCTGACAGATTCAATAGAGCTTTTAAAATGCTAATCCATTTAACTAAACCTTGATACCAGACATTCTCTAGCTTATAACAAGCTTAACAAAACATGATTTATCAACTAATTAAGATGGATTAAAAGCTACACTATATATTTTTGGTTTTTATAATTTTTAAAGACAAGTAATGAAAATACAAGTTCTAAGCTACTAAATCTAAAGACAGATTAAGGAACATATATGATAAGCACAATGAGATACTTAAAAGCTCAAATAAGCAACTAGATTAAGCAATTGATAAATCTAAAAAGCAAATAAGCAGTTTTAAGCTACAATTTAAATGAGAAGGAAATTTAAAAGGAAACTTACAATTGCTTCAGCTAAACAGAAGCTTATAGCTCTATGAGCTTATCAACAGCTCTGGCTTATCAAGGATAAGCCAGTAAAGTCCATGGGATTCCTTCCATAACTGAATCCCCTTCCATTAGGCTTTTAAGTCCAAAGTTCAGGTAATTAAGTTCAGCTGATTTTAAGACTTTAAGTATGATTAAGGTTTTGAATTAACAAGCTCAATCTCAAGCTTATAGACTTGAGAGAGCTAATTAGCTTATAAGAGCTTATGACTTAAAAACAACTTATTGAAACTAGAAACAAGGATTTTATTAAACTTCAAGAAGGATTACAAAGCTTTAAATCTGAAAGTTACAAACTACTTAAACAGAAAAATAACATTTAAAATGATTTTGCATATGCTGAAAAATGTAAATTAAAACTAAAATGAAAAGCTAGACCTACCCTTGAGGGAGAGAGAGTGAGCTTTATTTATAGCCTCTCATAAACATTCTAGGCCTCCCTTGCTAACCTCGCTCCTGCCATCATAAAAGCCAATACATTCCAGCAATCATTGCTTTTGATCTAAGCGTTGGATCAAAATCTATCACACAGTGGATTGCCAATCTGGCAATCCCTGATGTGACATTCGTGCTAGTTGTGTGAGTGAAACTAATGCAAAACGACTCTTTTCCTTGTGCTTCCTTCATCCACGTAGCTTAATTGCTTGGGTAAGCCAATGAGGAGCCTTGATATGACTGATTTGTCCTTGCCATCCTGTTCTAGAACCCTTGAATTGTCGTTTGTACCCCTTGATTGACAATAGCCCCATGTTTTACCCTGGGTGGTGAATTGGTAGGGATGAGTGAATAGTAACATCCCTTGGCGCCTTTCTAACTGAAAACATGTTAAAAAGATTGAACTTTAAGCAATGGCAACATAGTCCTTGTCTTTGTTAATCTCAAGTTCAGTATAAAATGACCTTTCTTTTTTGCAGGATGGCTCCTTGTGTTTAATAAGAGGTCTTTTGTTTGTCTTATGATTCCAGGGTAGGTTTTATTTTATAAAGTTTATGCCCATTAAGCTAGGATACATTATTGTAAAGTTTTATCTGAAACTTGAGGCTAGATTTGTAACTTTGATTTTTGTCTTTAGTGGTTGACTTTGGTTTCCGGCTCTTGCACGCTCTTCCGATCTCTGTTCCGTGTTTTCTTTTTTTTTGACGAGTATTTTTCTTGTGATTATTTGTCTATCCGCACCTGCACACACAAAACACAAAACAAGTATATCTTTGCCATTTTTAGTCCCTTTTTGGGTCATTTAGGTCATTTTTGATATAAACAGATATGTGTAATTTTACACTTATCATAATTTCCTCAAACTAAACGATTGCGTGTCCTCACACAATATTACATGCTTATAACCAAATACCTTAAAACTTCCCCAAACTAAACCTTTGAAAAGTAGCAAAGATTTTTGTTGAGAGAGCTAAGAGATCACAAGTTATAAAACACCCGATTTCCCATTTTCAAAGATTTTTTATTTTTTTATGATTTTTCTTTGATAACTTCTAAACAACAACATATTCTTGTGTGACATAATGTTACTATTTTCATTACCTAAGTGGTAATTTTTAGATCAGGAACAAAAAAGCACGATAAGTGTCTAAAAGATAACTTCATCATTCCCGACTTTTTCATTTTTCCCATACTAAGCTTAAAAATAAGATCACTGTTAAGTACGAGCTAAGATGCTAAGACTACTTATAATTACAACTTGTGAATTTCTCTCCGAACTTAAATCATATATTTTAAGTGGTGTGTGCTCAAATTAATTTAAACCATTAAATCCACATATTTAGATAGTTAAAATCCGACTAAGCTTTACACATGGGCCTTTTGGGCTAATATGTTAATAACATAGTAAGATCACAACTCAAAGCAAACAAAAACCTCCTTAGCTAAGACATCGTTGGTTCACTTGTCCCATAAATGACTTTCTTCTCTAGCATCCCCACCGGTCAGTCGATTAATGCTAAGGTTTTTGAGACCCCATCCGAAGAATAATAATCAAGACGCATGAACTTCCGATGAAAAAGCCTTGTAGACTTTTGCAAATTTGGTTCAAAAGAATACTTTGGTTTTAGAAAAGAAAACTTTTACATATTTTATTTTCAACTTTGCAACATTCTCATTACAATTTATATTATTAGGCTAGGAACCGGTATCACTTTTTCTTTCGACGACACATCGGCCACGCCTCCGATAAAGCTCGTATACTTATTATGATACCGATCCTAATATACACCATCCTCCACCCTTTCTTTCGATGTCACATCGAGAGCGAACCGACAAATGCCCATGTACTTTATTGCGATGGAGTTTGTATATTAATTATTAACACTTGCATCATTTTTATTCACCAGCTACATTTTTTTTTCTTTTTCATCATTTTTTTTAAAACTAAATTAAACACATTATTTTTGAAAATAGAAAAATTTCGTTTTAGAAAACCAAAGTATAAAAAAACTTGAACTAAAGTTCTTATTTACAAATGAAGTTGACATCATGATAAAGTTTTTTTCTCTAGACATATGTTTGATTAAGACTTTAAAGAGTAAAACTATAATTTGTAACAATTAAAGAGAACACGTATGATTAATCATTTTAAGAACTTCGGGGAAGAAAAACCACAAGTTATTCTTATAAGCCTTTAAGTTTTCCAAATAACCATCGTATTAGCATCCAAAGTAAGTAACAACACTGTCATCTCTATCTTTGCAATTTAAACTCTAATAAAGAAATACGCAAATACTTGAGCCTTATATAAAATTCAAACTTGGCATATTTAAAATCTACTTGAGACTAGCACAAGTCTTCATTTATGAATGATTCAAGTTTAGCATGTTTAAAGTCTACATGAGACTGGCACAAACTATCATCATTAATTGTTAAGGGAAAAAAAACTAGAACTCAACACATTCGATCGGGTCAAAAATTACTTCTTATTCTCACCAACGGAAAACCTACATTCGTGTCTTAACACTTATTATTCAACTACTAATATATTTTTTCAATTTTTTTTTACAAATAAAACTTAAAAATTTAAAATTTTTGTGGGAAAACGGGTACGTGAGAACAAAACAATAAGCAAGCAACATCAAATCGATAGATTCCCTCCCCAAACTAAAATGAAACATTGTCCTCAATGTTTAAGGCCGGGTCTCTACGAAAATCTAAGCTGTTTATTAATTATGCAAAGATAAACGTTAATCGATAAGATGAAAGGATATCGGATCTCCCCAAACTAATTTCAAACAAAGTATAGGAAGCTCGAGTGAAACGGGACACAACACCGAACACGAGAGGCTTCAGAAATTGTTGGGTTCATCCTGCAAACAATCATAAGTACAAACAACAAACACAAAGAACGGAAGAGTACAAGCCTCCTCTCAACACAACACATGATAGAAAGAAAATAGAAAATAGATAGGCATGGTTGAACTCCCACAAGCGGTTTTTTTTTTTTTGTTTTTTTTTTTCTTGTTTTTTTTTTTTTTTTTTTTTTTTTTTTTTGTTTTTTGTTTTGTTTTTTTGTTCACCGAGTCGCAAGCTCGACTCGATCCCTGAATTCTTTGTCCTTAGGGAGAGCAAATGTGGAAAACTTCCATTAAAAAGGCCACCGGCTTAAGATAAGAAATATGAAACGTGACGATGCCGGGGTCAAAAACAAAATTCTCACTCCTAAAGGAGAAAATCAAAGGTGAATCCTCGGGGTAGGTGAAATATGGAAGAAAGCCAATGGAAAAGTAAAGAAACGACATCTACAAACATTTAAAGATAACATCGTTTCACTTAGGTAAAAATCTTCATAAGGCTTAACAAAATCATTTTTATAGCCAAAATAGGCTTAAATCTCATGCAAACATCTGGTGGTTCCGATGACGGTTCTTTGAGAAATAAGAGAGTCCCGGAGGAAATGTTCTCTCTTAAATTCTTCTCCAATATTTCAAGATTTTTATCATGAATGGTATGATAAACTAGTATACATGGTTTGAATACTTTGTCCTCGTTTCCGAGAGAATTCAAGGTAACACTAGCCGACAACTCCGCAGTGAAGGGCGTCGGAATCTAACAAAGGAGGTGGTAAAATACTTGATTCGGTGGAATCAAATGCAACGGTGAAGTCCGTTTTTAAATCCTTTGGTTTGGAAAAATGATCATTAAAATTAATTGGATTATCAAAAGTGATTCTTATTGGCATAAACAATGGTATCAATTGGTATTTGACTTGAAACTTTGTCATCTTTCATCTTAATATCATCAACTTCTTGAGGACGAGAAAGAGGTTTTGGTTTCTTATTTAAGAACGTTGCTAAAAGATAAATTATCTTTTTCCTTATCGCAATACGAGTCATCATTCTTCATATAAATCGGATCAACGAGAAAAACATCGTCGTCTTCCATGAATCAAACCTCTCACACTTTGGAGATAGGAGAAGTAGGATTGCTACTTTGAACTTTAAGAGGTGGGGTGAGTTAAGACATACCCCGGTGGAATCGAATCTCTTTCAAGATAAGCTTCTAATTCACTTTCTTTCGGTGAAGTAAGTGTGAAGGAAGAAGAAGACTTAATCTCGACATCCTTATCGTTCTCTTACATAGAGAGATTCACGTTGCTAGATTCTGAAGTTATCATCGAAATCGAAGAGAGATTTGAAAAGCTCTTCATGAATATCCTTCTTATGAATTGAAACGTCATCACCCGGTGGTAATGAGTTAGGAAGAGTGAATTCATTGATGAATTCCTCGAAAGTAGAATCACTAGTCTTCATCGGAGAAGAACTAGGAAAAGGAGCATCTGATGGAATAGTGGTAATGCCACTAAACGGATCGTCTTTCGAAAAATCAATGATAGAAATAGCATGAACAAATTTCTTTTCCTCGTTTTTCTCAGATTTATCGGCATAATAAACTAGTTCTTCCTTTCCTACTCGTAATGTTAACGTTTCCTCGTATAAATCAATGAGAGCTTTTGCGGTGCGAAGGAAAGGTCTTCCTAAAATAATAGGCACTCCGGTCTAGGTTCAAAATTACCCAGACAAAGTCACAAGAAAAAGTGAAACCATCCAACCTCAAACTACAACATCCTCGCTATACCCATTGGATGTGTAACGGAACGATTGGCAAGCTCGGTGTCATACGAGTAGGAGTCAAAGCTTCAAGCCCAAGCTGCTTGTAGATAGAATAAGGTAAAAGATTTATGCTAGCTCTAGAATCGGACTAAAGCACTAGTCCTATCGAGTTCTTATGAAGCACATGGGATACGAAATTTTCCCGGATCTTCTAGCTTCTCGGGAACATTGTTCATGATTATAGCAGACCATTCACATTTACGGTTTGATGGCGATTTCTTCGATCTTCTCTTTGTTCTTAGCAACGAGCTAACCTATTTGGTTGAACTTTGGTCTCAATCTCGACGAGAGCATCCTTTAATCAATCTCTAAACGGAGTTGTTTTAAAATCTCAAGAGACCCGCTATGTTGAGCACTTGTTTATTTTTCCCCCCCCGGTTTTTTTTTATTATTCCTCGTCTCACTTTCATCCTGCCGGAATATGGAATTAGGATTGATACGAATTTAGGTCTTGGAGAATTTAAGATCTTGAATTCAACATTAACGGTTTTATTATTTTAGTTTATGGAATTTCCATAAAATGGAATTCTCTTCCCTCCGGAAGTGGGACTATGTGTGGTACTTTCTAAACTTGGATTTTGCACTTTGTCCATTGACGTCTCCGGTTTTGTTCGGATGTGTTCCTTTTGAGGGTAGAAACAACGGGTGGTAGGAACAAGAGGATCGAATGACCCTTCACAAGTTTTACCACTCGTGGGTGATAGCATTAATTTGCTCAACTGTAGGGTTGTTACGGTTTGACTTGGAAGAGTTCCTGAATTCGAAGTAGAGGCGGAATTTTTGAAATTATTACAAAGACTTGTCAACAAACTCGTAACATTAGCCATTTGATTCTGCAAATTTTGACCTTGATTTTGAACATTCTTCAACACCGCATCGTTTTCCTTGACGTAGTTTTCAAAATCCATTTTCGAAACAACTTGAATTTGGGGTGTAGGAGCTTGATATGGTGGAACTTGGTAAACCAGTGGTTGATTGGTTGGTGGTTGGTAAACTTGTCCTTGGTTGAAATTGCCTCCACGGCTTTGATTCGAATTGAAATTGTTTCCTTGATATCGGCTTTGGTTCCCTGTTGTTTTTGAACATTCGGTGATTAAAACCGGGTTGGTCTCATGATTGCAAATAGGAGATGTTCTTTAGAACAAAGTTTGCCATGTGGGCGGTGGTTTGTTGGAATTGATAATGTTTATCAAGGAAAACAGGAAATTCAATCCTTGTTAACGGAAATTTTTTTTGAAATAAGGTTTGAACACAATGTAATACAATCTTCCCTCGACTGATTTGACGGTAGGCAGAGTCCGTAGCATTCTTTTCACTAATCATCTTTTCTAATCGCTCATTCGAATATCCATTTTGTCTTCATAGAGAGTGGCTAGTTGTTGAAAATTCAAAAGGAATTAAAGGTTAAGTAGAAAGAGGAGCATTCGTACTCGCTCTTGGTTCAATTTCACGACTTCTTGAATAACGAACCTTGGATTTACTCTCAATAATGGCTAAACCATCACGAGGCATCTTATCTAGAAAATTTCCACCCACGACGGAATCTAAAGCATCTTGATTATTGGTATTCAAAGAATTGTAGAACGTATCAAGTTGATGTAATTCCGAAAAACCATGATGAGGACATATGAACGAAGAATCCTTTGGAACGTTCCCATGCTCGTTGAAAGTTCATTCGTTTTTGGTAAGAAAATAGTGATTTCATTTCGAAGGTAAGTGTTTTCGAAGGTGAAAAAATTGGTTTATGAATTTTCGAAACAAGATCATCCCGACTTAGAAATCGATCGAGGTGATTATTTATCTAGCCAAGTCCTGCTCACCTTCGAGAAGAAAGGAAAAAGCAAAAGCTTATCGAAGAATTCAAACATCAATAAAAAATAAAAAAAAAAAAAAAGAATGTCTAACGTATAAGTGACTTGTTGAAAATCGAAGATGATTATAGGGTCTGTTTACCCGTAAAATTGATACTTTGAACAAGATTAATCAAATTTGTTTAAGCTCAAAATTTGTTTTCGATTGATCGGTGGAAAAAAACAATTGCATCTTCCGTATCCCTCGATAGAGCATGTAGCATCTTAGCCATGGTACGATTGTCGGCCATTGGGATATCTCGGGTCCTCAACAATAACCGGTGTTTAATTTGTTGTTGTCGACGATTTCGATTACGAAAGACGAGCATTCTTTAATTGCGTAAAGGGGATTCAAAAGATGAGACGCCATAAGAATTAAACATAAAGAAGGATGTGAAAAAGAATTAAATGAAAAAGAGGTTTAAGGAGATTATTTTTGGTTTTTCGATTTTTTTAAACAACATATTTTATTTACGGACAAAACGAGAGACAACTTAAACCAAATAATCAACTTACTTCACGGTAGCTCTTAAAAATTGCTTCTTAAGGTGAGTCGTATTTCGTAAGTGACACAAATGGCAAGTTTTTGAATCTTTTGTTCGATTTAGGAACTTTGCAAGTTCATCGGAACTTATTTATAATAATACCTCGATTGAGGATATTATATGTTGGTGTTTTTTTACCAACTTTTTGTCTTTTATTTCTTTTAAAAGACAATTTTTTTATATTTTTGATTTTTTTAATTTTTTAATTTTTATATATGATAACTATACTAAAAAGAAAAAGAAAAATATTTTTTTACTTTTTATATTTTTTAATTTTTTTGGATTTTTGAAATATTTAACAAAAATGAAACTTTCGAGGACGAAAGGATCTTCAAACCAAAATCAACAAACGTAAACGACGGAATCTTTAACACAAGTCCCCAACAACGGCGCCAAAAATTGATTGTCAGTTTTTAAACACACTATATTATATTAATACAAAAGTATAGAGAATAATTCCCAAAGTAGCCCTCTAGGAAAATTCTTATACAAATATATAATAATAATAATATACGTATGTTTACCGGGAAGTATGCTTTCCCGGGTCGTTTCCCTAACGACTTGTGAAATTGATACCACACTTTAGTTTGGATTATGATTTGAATAAGAGCAAAGATGAGTTTGATTATCAATAACTACTAAATAAAAGAGACAAATAAAATGAGAAAACAAAAGCAATTAATCACTTAAACAATTAACCGGAACGAATAAATCGCGACAAATAAGCAAGTAGGACAAAATAAGACTTAAAAAATGCAAACTAAATTTCTAAACCTAAAATAGGACAAAAGAAAATTTTAGGAAAAAGAAAATTATTTTTTTGATAATTTTTGAATTTATTATGAATTAAAAACTATTTTAATCTAATTAAATCCTAAAAATAGTCAAATTAAGTTCCTAAAAATTAAAGTAAATGATTTTTTTTAAATTAGAAAAGTGTAAGTAACTTAAAAACTCAGAAAACGATTTTTAACTATTTTTAAAATTAAAATCAAGTTTTTAAATTTAAAAATATGGTTAAAATGAAAATGAAAATTTAAAAGAGGTGAAAAGATTTTTCTTAATGTAAAACTAAAAATTAATTTTTCTAAAACTAAAAAAACTTTTTTCTTGTATTTCTTCTGAAACTTTTAATCTAATTTTTTTTTGTATTTTTCTGAAAATTATTTCTATTTTAAATGTATTTTCGAAAATTAAATCCTAAGAAAAATGATTAAAAATAATCTACTAAATGAAAAATTCTCAAAAATTCAGGGAAAATCCTAAATGCTAACAAGAACTTAAGAAAAATAATAACTACGAAAAAGCTAAACAAATAAGCCCTAAATAAGCTTTAATAAGCTACGGCTTATTAAGAAAAAGGAAAAGAAAAACAAGGTTATCTATTTAATTGTGCAAGGTATGATTGGATGAGCTATTGAAGCAAAGTGGTAAAACGTGTGTATTGTGTGGGTGAGGTCGTGGGTTCGAGGTTGGTTAACACCCTTTTTGCAATTTTTTTATTTTTCAAAACTCAAAGAACAAAAGTTGTAAAACAAGCTAATGTGAGCAACTTTAATGAAGGCAACATAAGCTCTAAACCAAAAATAAGCTCTTAAAAGCTTTTGAAAGAAACTGTCAACAGAAAGTGAGCTTTTGAGCTCACTTTTGCTTATTTTTACTAAAAGCTTTGCACATACTTCAATATAAGCTTAAATTACAAACTAAAAGCTAACCTATGAAGCTTATGATGTCTACAAGCTAAAAATGAAAAGCTACTTGAGCTGAAAACACATTAAGCTAACTGAAATAGGAGATTAAAAAGCTAAACTAAGAAGGTAACTCAAAAAGTTCAAAAATAAGACAAACTCTAATACTCAATAAGCCAAGACAGAAGCTGAGCTTATGGAGTATTAACTAACCACTTATAAGCTATGAGTTCAAGTAATAAAAACAGGTCTAATAAGCTAAGTTTATAAAATTAAAAGCTAATCTAAGTTACTACTGTTTTTGGTATTTTTGGATTTTTTATGACTTTTTAAGCTGAATGTACTTAAGTGATTAAGCTAGAAAATGAAAAATAAGACTTGATCTATGCTAAACTATATATAAGCTATAAGCTACTTGAAATTTAGATCCTAAATCCTACATTAACTAGCTTAAATGAAACTAGAAAAGTCAGCAGTAGCAACCTAAGTTACTACTGCTGATGCAATATGCAAAAGCACAAATCCCTAATGCAGGTGACTTCTTTGATAGAACCTACACTATCACACTTAAAAGAATGCAAATGAACTTGACACAAACAAGAACACAACTCAAGGGCTTAAAATCAAAATTTCTCTATCTAAACTAACTGAAATCCTCCCCTGGTGCACAGGCAAACATATTAAGCCTTAAAATTATTTTAAGTTTAATCTAACTTATGAAATCTTTTTAAAACTCAATCAAATTTGAAAACAAAATTGACCAAAGAAAAGTTTCTAAGATAATTTGACTATTGGTGGTCAAACTAGCTTATTCCAAACACTCCTTATGCTATGACAGATTTTAGTTAACTTATTGAAAACTAAATCCAGCTATTAAAACCTTACTACCAGACATTAAATAGCTTAAAACTATCCTAGCAAACATAAATCTACAACTTCTAAGCTGAAATCAAAGGTCTACAAACTAATCTAACTATATTTTTGGTTTTTATGGCTTTTAAAGACAAATAATGAAAAACTTAACTCTAAACTATATTAGCTAAAAACAGATAAGAAAATATGAATAATAAGCACAAATTAACTAAGATAAGCATAAATAAGCACTGGATTATCAAATAAGCACAACTAATTAGCAAGTAAGCAAGCCTTTAAACTAGTAACTCAAACAATGAAATTAAATGAAGACTTACAAGGGTGCTTCAGCTAAACAGAAGCATTAGTTCAATTAAGCAGCTTCAAGCTCTAGCTTATCCTTATGGATAAGCTAGTAAAGTCCATGGGAGCTCTTCCAAAGCTAGCTCCCCATCCATAAGCTTATAAACCATTAAGCCAAGGTAGTTAACTGATTTTAGGTTTTAAGTGTGATTAATGGCTTAATTTAGCTCTATTGCAAGCTTATAGACTTGCAAGAGCTTGTTAGATTCTGTGAGAGCTTATTGGTGGCTTATGAAATAGTAAAAAGACATTGGAAAGGATTAAGAGCTTATGAGTAGAAAACACTTATGAAAACTGAAAAGAAGATTTTATTAAACACTTAAAAAGGATTACAATGCTTTTAGAATTGAAAGTTACAATAAACTAAAAGTTTACATTTAAAAGCTAAAATTACAAGCTACTTTTATACTTAAAGAAAAAAAATACAGGAAGAAAAGATAGATCATGTGTGTGTGAGCTGAGGCCTCTATTTATAGCTCAAATGAGAAGCTTCTAGCCTTCCCATTCTGTTAGACGCTCCTCTGCACCTTCACCCTTAGATCCTCTCAATCATTGTAGAGTTAATTTTGGCCATTGGATCATCTTGGGATCACACGGATTGCCAGCTTGGCAATCCGTGTTAAGACTCCTTGTGCTTTCTCTCTCAGTAAGTCAAGTGTAAGAATCATCATTTCTTGTGCTTTTTTGAGTCCACGTGGCATTAGTGAGCCAATGAGGGTGCTTGATTTGACTAACTTGTCCTTGCCATCTTGTTGTTCTTCACTTGAATAGTCCAAATTAACCTTCAATTGTGAAAAGCCCCTTCGTTTTGACTAAGTGGTGTTTTAGAAGAGACGATGAATAGTAACCATGGTTGGCGCCTTTTTTCTAACTGAATTGGGTAAAAACTTTTTAAACTTTGGCCTATTGTCAACGTTAGTCCCTCTCTTTGTTTTAATAAAATCTTAGTGTAAAGGGACTTTCAGAAATAACAGAAATGGTCCCCGTGGTTTTAATAAAAGGGAAATGGGCTTAGGGTTTTGGGCTTTGGATCCGGGTGTTGTTTTTGATAGGTTTAGGGCCCATTATACTTCAAGGACCATTTGTGTAAATTTCTGAAACTTAAAGGACTGATTTGGAACTTTTTGGGTTTTTTGTCTTCTAGTGTTGACTTTGACTTTGGTTGACTGAGGGTTGACCAAGGTTGATTTTTTTGACTTTGGCTTCCGGCTCTTGCACACTCTTCCGTTCTCGTATCCGTGTTTGCCCGTTTTTGACGGTATTCTTGTGATTTTTGTCTTATCCGTACCTGCACACACAAAACACAAAAACAAGTATATTTTTGCCATTTTAAGTGTGTTTTTAGTCATTTAGGGTTAATTTTGGTATAAACAGATATGTGTATTTTACACTTATCACACACTTAATATTAAACATAACATTGATGCAATTGTAACCCTCGACCTTTTAGATGGCTGCAACATCGGTTGTGAGCCGGCAAGATGCAACAAACTTTTACCAGTCTCGGATTTTTATTCTTACTATGGGCTTTCTTTACAAGGCTGTAACATCGGTTGTGAGCTGGCAAGATACAACAAACTTTTATCAGCCCACAGTTTATATTTATTAATTATCATATATTTTTTCATTTTTCATCATCATTTTT
>BQNB010078447.1:0-23296 GCA_026074375.1 Tanacetum coccineum
GTTGAGGTACGGATATATCCACTCTCTCTTTAAGCATTATTTGTTCATAAAATATTAGTACGGATATTCTTTACCTTTTCTCTTTACTATTGTTATGATTAACGGTTCTTCTGTTTGCGTTGACTATTCGTACGGATATATCTACTCTCTCTTTAAGCTTTAATTGTTCGTACGAATATTCTGTTCTCTTTACTATTGCTATGATATACCACTTGTCTTGTTCGTTGATTATTCGTACGGATATATCTACTCTCTCTTTAAGCTTCAATTGTTCGTACGGATATTCTTTATCTATTCTCTTACTATTGCTATGATATGTTATTTGTTTCGTTCGTTTGATTATTAGTACGGATATTCTTAATACCCACTTCTCTTTACTATTATTATGATTTATGCGTTGCTTCGTTCGTTTCGTTATTTGTACAGATATTCCGTCCTTTTAGTAAGGACACCTCATGACTTGATTCTCATTTGTTTTAGCTACTTTGATTCATTTGATATTCCGTTTTAATTGCTATCCGTACTAATGATTCATTTGATATTCGTTGATATTCCATTTGATTTGATATTCGCATTCATGATTCCTTTGATCCTTTTTTGAATATGATATTAGATTTGTTATCTTGATTGGATTATCGGTAATTTGTTCAGTTATATCCTTTGTTTAAATCCTTGCCCGAGCTATTTGAACTAGTCATGGAGGTACCATGACCATGTCATTGATGCACCAATGGCATGACACTATCTGTGGCGGTGTGATTAGTCCACGGCGTTCCCTTTTGTATGATGACCTTTGATTATTATTAGCTTACATATGTATGTATACTCGTCATTGTAATTGTGTATATGGATATGACTTTGTTTTGCAGGGAGCATATGGATGCATCCTAGGTACTTTGTTCCGTTCAGTTCAGGTGAATGGTTGTGTGTGTGCTATACACCCTATATCACATTTGATACATCAGGAGTTGCAAATCCTGTGTATAACTTATTATGTGGCTATATGATTATATATGTTTAGGGTCTATTCATGTATCATGTTTAGACATTTATCTGAGCTCGTGGGCATTCCTTTGTTGTTCTTTATTCTTATTTATTTGATTCGTATTTTGTATGATATTTGTTTAGCAGGTTCTCGTTATTCGTTTCATTCATTCTTTTGTCTTATTATCTTTTTTATTATTATATTTGTTCACTGAGCGTTAGCTCAGCCGCGTTTTCTTTTCCTGCGGCTGGTAATAAGCGGGAAGCTGGGATTTGAGTGTTGAGAGTAGGAAGCTTTTAAAGGACCGACCCTTGATAGATTTCCTTTGTTTGGATTTATTTTTAAGACTTATTTCGTTTGAAGATCTCTTTTCATTTAAACTTTGTTGGAATTTAATACTTTTGGAAGTTATTTTGTTACATAACTTAGTATTTTTATTTAATAAAGTCTTATGCTTGTGTTTATATGTTCTGATATGACATCATAATGTGACTCTTGGTCTCTTTATCGGAGAGGGATGTTACAGACAATCTACAAATCTCCGAGGTTATCGAACAACTAAACCTCATCTCTATCTCGATCAAACTGGCCCAAATAACAATATCTCGCATGTGCCAACAACATTCCAGCTTTTATTCATCACTTTTATTTCCTTCTCTTTTTTTATTTTCTTTTCCTTTTTTTTAACTAACAATTCCCCCACACTTGAGATAAGCATACACCACGAAAAATACGAAACATGAAGCGGCGCCTCTCCATCTCCGTCAAAATGGCACAATACTCGTAACAAAGTGTGAACAAATTATAAGCAAAAATCAACCAATCATACCAAGCAACCAGCAATCAACCGTAGAATTTCGACAAGGGGTAAGGCTAGGCTAAAGGTTATATATTTTTGTATTTTTATTTTTTTTGGATGAGAAAAATGAATAGAATGGCTCAACAGGTTAAACTAGGGGTATCTAGCACTAAAGATGAGTGCTAACATAAGGGTTTTATTTGGGTGGTTAGCTAATCAGTGTAATTAGCTAAAAGAATTATATGTTTAATGGAATGGCTATTTGGTTTAATCCTAAGTTGCCTCTCTATCACATAAAAATACCTCTATCACGCGAACGTGATCTCACTGCGGTCTCGTAATGATTTCAAGCACAAGTTCTAGAATCAATAAATCACCGGCACACTCATATAATTTTTAATCCGATACCAATGCTCCAGAAAAGGCGACAAAACTACAAATACACAGCCGTAACGACGGATGAGACACTTGCAGTTGCATTCAAACCTTAACTCGAGAAAGCAAAAGGCAAAATTTATCTTCATAAGATTTAAAGGCGAACCTCACATTTTTACTGGAATGGGTATAAATGCGTAAGTAATGTCATTGATCCCGAGTCGGGTCTGCTTTATCAATCGGGACACATCTCTGATTTTAAAACTTTATTTATTTATGATTATTATTACTACGTTTTATTCTAATATATTAACCTAAGTGACAAAAGAAATTTAAAAACAAGATAAGATTTTTAGATTACCGAGGGCGAACAAAAGTTTACACTTTTAATAATGAGTCTACTTTTTCAATTTATTTTCCCCCCACACTTAAGTTGAGCATTATGCGTAATTAAAAAATAACTTAAAAGTAGGACAAGAGGGGAAAATAAATATAAGACAAACAAGACTTCCCGGGGCTCATAAGTTCTCAGTTGAATTCTGAAAGATACGACGCGAAACAGAACGCCGTCATGTGTATTCTACCACATGTAATGTAATTCTCCAAAATATATCGGCCCTTAAATGTAATAGTACCACCAATCCAAGCTCCACCTGTCTTATTTAATCTGCAAAATAAACTAAACTACAAAAATCGTAAAATACTAAAGCGCACTTTCGTAGGCAACACGGTTGTATTTAGCGTATGCAACAAGCCTTTAAACCCCTCGGTGGCCCGAGTAGACGAGTTATAGTCTCCTGAGGGTTACCAGCGAACACACCCACAAAGTTCAAAACATCTTTTTTTTTAATTTTTAATTTTTTTATTTATATGCATTTACTAAAACAAGCATAAACAAAACATTACGAAATAAAAAATAACATAGAAAGGAAAATATAATTACTAATATGCAAACACTCAAAACACATATATAAATAATAATAAAAATAATTGGCGGAAATAAAATCTTTTTGTATTTTTTTTATTTTTTTGGTTTTAAGACAAACACATATACCAAACACATATGATTATTTAAGGTTTAAAACAATAATTTACAAAATTACTACTATTATTTTTTAATTTTTTTTATATTTATTTATAAGTTTTTTCTTCAGAAAAAAAAGTGCGTCGCACTTGAAAGAAAGTGCGGCGTACTTATACCCTAATTATTTTATAAATTTTCAAATATTCATAAGATGAGCGCGGCAAAAGTTTTAAAAAGTGCGCCGCACACAAACATATGTGTGGCGGTTTCATTATGACAGAAAACACATTTTTTTACCTTTTTAGAATATATTTTTTTATTAGTTAAGAATCACATACACAAACACAGGCAAACACATAAGCAGACAAACACAATCACACAGGTTAAAAAGGTAGATAAGAAAACTATTTTTTAGATTTTATGGTTTTTAACAAAAAAAATTTGTAACTCTTTTTTTTAAAACCGCAAGCAAACATGCATAAACAAATAAAAACACATTACCAGTATTCACATAAAACAAAAATAAATTGAATCTGATTATTATTTTTATACAAATCTGGATTTTTTTTAAATGCAGGATCAAAGTGCGGCGCACAAAGTTTTTGTGCGGCGTACTTTCTGCAATATTTTTCAAAATTTACCTTTTATTTTATTTTTCACAATTTCAATGAAAGAAAATATAAACAAACTAATAAACCAACAAAACAAATGTTTTATTATATAAACAGGAACATGTCAGAAAATAAAATAAGCAAAAACAATTTAAAAAAAAATTGGTTTTTTTTTTCGAATGACAAACTAAATATTAACAAAAATTACAAGGCATATAATCAGATAAAATAGAATTTCAAATGATCACATACCTGAGACTAGCAATTTGGGGGTTTGTTTGGGTTTGGGTTTTTAAATTAGATTCTGTTTGTGAAATTTTTTGCAGAAAGTGCGGCGCACTTGGTGTAAGTGCGGCGTACTTTCTGGGTTTTTAGGAAAACCGGCGCACACAATGTATGTGCGGCGTACTTCCTGAGGAAAAATGATTTTTTTGGGTTCCGTTTGCCAGAAAACGGTACGGCGAGTTTATACATGTTGATTTGTAAACCAAGTACGGCGATTTTGGTGTGAAACCGGCGCACTTTGGGTATAAACCTGCAAAATAAGAAACGGGAACAGGGGAAGTGCGGCGCACAAGGTTAATTGTGCGTCGTACTTTCTGCAACAGCAAACATATTTTGAAGATTTAAAGATATTTAAACACACGTAAGATGCACAAGACTAGCAAACAATCTGCAAACAACTAAAACAAATCCCCGGCAACGGCGCCAAAAACTTGATGTGTGTTTTCTACAAGCTTTAAATTTATAATAACTAGAAATACCGATTTTAACCAAAAACACAACATTCGGGCAAGTATACCCTATTCGAGTGTAATATAGTATTGGGTAAGTCCAGGTCGTTCTACGAGATTTGTAGCAATTCACAGGTTGTTTATTAAGTAACAAAACTAAATGATTGTCACAGATCAAATAGCTAAACGTGTGTATAAAGTAAGCAAGAAACAAGACATGATCCACATAACATAATAGATATAGAGAGAGCAAGACTTTATATAAACAAAGCATACAAGTCATATATGATGGGTAATCATAATAACAAGCATATCTACCAATGATAACATAGAATCCTTTCGGGCTATATACTACATCATCACGAGCGCATTAAGAATGGTTTATATCAACTATGCATATATATGAATTCCTCCCAACCCGGTTGGTCAACATAAGGAAATGTCATAAACATTATTCTACTTAGGTTGTTTATCAATTTACCACACCATTCTCACAAGCATGATATTGATTCATATGGCCAACATGATTCAAAATATATCAAGGCAATTAATCCTTTCGGCCTATTTTAATTGCAAGATATATCAAGAGATAAACAATTATCTAAGTAAGATAACATCGAATTCATAAACATGTATATTCATAAATCATAGCAAAATCATCCAAATATTATTCATGTTTCACATATAAGAGCAAAGTAACAATACCAATATTTCAACTACAATAACTATCAACCCAAAACTAGTAGGTTCCATGATCAACCAACAACCAAATGCTACTGAGATAACCCGGAAAATACCATGTAACTTCTGGAAATCCGCAACATATCACCAAATGGAGTGCTTGGTAACAAGGTTTATGGAAATGGATGGTATATGATCTAGATATGGTGTAGAACTTCTAGAAATATGTGTTTTAGTGATGGTTTATAGTGGAGAGTGGTGGTAGCATGACGGTTTAGAGGGGTGTTTGGATCATTGGATCCAAAGACCCTCACCACTCCTTCCTCCTCTCCAAAGGCTATAGAGATTGTGTGTGTGTAAGATAGAAGTTTGTATGTGAGATGTGTGTGTTATGGGGTGGTTTGAGAGGGTATTTATAGGCTTTTTCGGGGCCAAAGTGCGCCTCACTTACAAAAAAGTGCGCAACACTTCGGGTGTTAATGCACTTGGCATTTAAATTGCCTTTAATTTCCTTTAAATTTAGTTCTGGTGGAAAAGTGCGCCACACTTTTATGCAAAACTGGCGCACTTCTGGTCGTTTTCAGCAAATGGCTTTTTCAAAAGTTGTAGATAATTTAATTCTCTTCGCGTGGCCGCTTGAACCAACTAAAACGGAGTTCGTATGACCGAGTTATGGCCAAAACAGTGAACAGGTGTCGGGAAGCATTTAGCTTTAGTTCTTTCTTCGTTTAAGCTTCAAATCTTTGTGTTTTCTTCCCTTTTCTTCCATGACACATTCCAAGAACCTACAATAGCAAATATACTCTATTCTATACCAAAAGTTCTTATATTTAACCAATTTATATATATAAAAGCATTAATAACGCGTATAAAAACATGTATAATTTGAGCGTTATCAATAACTTTGCCAGACTTTCCAACTGGGTTGGAGTCATACATCTCATACCAATGCGATGAACTTAGTACGCAAAGCGTTCTTTGGGAAGAGCTTTAATAAATAGATCCCCAAGTTGGTATTCAGTTCCGACAAAGTATAATTCCACTGTACCCTTTTCAACGTGTTCTTTAATAAAATGATACTGGATGTTTATGTGTTTTGTACGCGAGTGCTGAACCGGATTGCATGAAATAGCGATAGTGCTCTTTGAATCGCAATACATCAGTATTTTGTTATAGTTGTATCCATAGGCCAGTAGTTGCGTACGCATCCAAATGACTTATGCACAACATGCAAACAATGACATATATTCAGCTTCAGCTATAGACATCGCAGTACAATCTTGCTTTTTCGAACTCCAACTCATGAGCTTTTCTCTTAGAAATTGTATGCCTCTTGAAGTGCTTTTACAATCGTCTTTACATCCTGCATGGTCTGCATCTGAATATGAAATTAGTTCAAATCCGGAATCCTTCGAATACCATAGGCCCATGTTATAGGACTGTCTTAGGTACCGAAAGATCCGTTTAACCTCTTTGAGGTGTTTGACCGTAGGACGTGCTTGATAGCGAGCACAAACAAAGGTGGCAAAAGCAATATCTGGACGACTGGATGTTAGGTACATGAGCCCTCCAATCATTCGACGATAAGTCGTTTGTTCAATTGGAGTGCCTTGTAAATTAGCATCCAGTCTCTCAGTGGCCATAGGTGTGCTCATGGAGACACATTTATCCAAACCATGTTTCTTTAAATGCTCAAAAGCATATTGTGACCGACTTATGAATATGCCACAGGGTGATTAATGAACTTGAAGTGCAATAAAGAACTTTAGTTCACCCATCATAGACATTTCAAAGTTACTTTTCATAAGATTTGCAAATTGTTTTGAAAAATCTAGATTTGTAGACCCAAAAATAATATCATCGACATATACTTGAACAAGTAATATGTATCCCCTGTGAAGTCTTGTAAACAAAGTTGGGTCAACAATACCTTTCGTAAAATGGTGTTCAATCAGGAATGAAGACAGTTTGTCATACCATGCTCGTGGAGTTTGTTTGAGACCGTATAGTGCTTTCTTCAACCTGTAGACATGGTCAGGAAAGTATGGATCGACAAATCCATCAGGTTGGATAACATAAACTTCCTCTTTCAATGGACCATTGAGAAATGCAGTCTTAACATCCATCTAAAAGATTGTAATGTTTTTATGTGCAGCAAAAGCAATGAACATTCGAACAACTTCAAGGCGAGCAACCGAGCAAAAGATTCCTCAAATCAATGTCTTCTTCCTGCTTGTAACCCTTCGCAACAAGATGGGATTTGTTTCAAATGATAATATTTTCTGCATCGCTTTTATTCTTCCAGAGCCATTTGACAGCAATTATATTCTTTCCATCTGGTCTAGGAACTAATTCCCATACATCTAGTCTCTCGAATTGATGCAGCTTATCTTGCATTGATTCTATCCAGTTGTGATCTGACATAACTTCTCTGATATTCTTTGGTTCAATGGTGCTGACGGTTAAAGCATACATACATACTTCAGGATCAGTTTGAAGCCTTTTTCGAGTCATCACAGGTTTGGATGGGTCACCAATAACTTGTTCTAAAGGATGTGCTTTTGGCCAAATGTGTGTTGAGGGTTGTACTTGTTGGAACTCATGCATATTTGATAAATCTAAAGCTATTGATGATTCAGCTTCAAAAAAGTCTGGAGCATCATACGGAGTTAACAACGTATTGCCATCAAGTTCTGCTGAGTCTTATTGGTAGAATTCATCAGCCTCAGTCAAAGAGATTGGAGAAGTTTGTTATTCGGATGTAGTTACAATGGGAGGAGCCTCGTGATCTTCAATGACAATTAAAGATGTCGAGGATGAGTCTTCATGATTATGAACTTGTTGTGCAACGAAATTGATGGACATTTCAGAAGACTTCTTCTCAAAGTATTCTTCGTACATTAGACCAAACAAATTATCCAAATATTTTTTAGACGGAGTATTCATGGATTCGGTTGATGAATCATTATGAATAAATCGTTGTGTAACGGGTTCTAAACTATCATGTTTAGAATCCATAGCTGTGAGCTCATCAAATTTGACATGGATGGTTTCCTTAATCTTTTTGGTACGATGATTATATATTAGAAACCCTCTAGATGTTTCCGAATATCCAATAAAGATACCAATGTCTGCTTTTGGTTTCATCTTCCCAAGGTCATCTCGATCATTTGTGGGATTAACATACGAACCAACACATGAAATACTCATAACTTTGGTTTTCTGCCAGGAAGAAGTTCATATGGAGTTTTGTTGTGCCTTGTATGAATTATTGATCGATTTTGGGTAAAGCAAGCGGTGGAAACAGCCTCGCCCAAAGAAACTTGGGTAATCTAGAAAAGATAAGTATTGTTCGTGCAGCCTCTATAAGAGTACGATTGTGTCGTTCAACAACACCATTTTGTTAAGGCGTTCGAGCAGTTGAAAATTGTTGCATAATACCTAACTTTTCATAATGATCCTTAAGAGTTGCATTCTTAAATTCAGTGCCGTTGTTGGTTTGAATCTTGTGAATTTTGGCGTCATAATTCATTGAACTTGAGCATTGAACTTCTTTATTATCTCTGGGGTCTCATCTTTTGTGTGAAGAAAATATACCCATGTGAATCGAGAATAATCATCAACGATCACAAGAATAAACTTATTTCCATTGATCGATGCAACCCTCATTGGTCCGCATAAATCCATATGAAGCAATCCAACTTGGAATGAGAACTTGGAACCAATTTAGGTGGATGAGAAGCTTTCTTGCTCTTTCCCCGCTCACATACAGAATATAGGTGATCTTTATCGTATTTAAATATCAGAAGACCATCAACCAGGTCATATTTAGTAAGATCATTTATAGTACCGAAACTAAGATGTGAAAGTCTTCGGTGCCATAACCATGACTTTGTCGAGGTAGCCTTGGACATAAGACAAACAAGTGAAGAAGCAGCCATATCAGAAATGGAGATAGTATACAAATTGGATTCATGGTCTCCTGTAAGCAGATCATCTCCTTCCAGATTTTGCACGTAGCATGTTTTTGAGCGAAAAGAAACTTCTAGATCACCATCACAGAATTGTCCGACACTGAACAAATTATGTCCTATACCTTCAACATAATATACATGACAAACAATGATGTTGCCTTGTACATAATCACCATAGCTTGTGATTGCTGCAAAATGATCATTCCCAAAGCGGACGGTGCCTATGAATTTCTCAACGAAATTTTTCAGTAGTGATCGATAACCCATCATATGCTTTGAACAACCACTATCAACAATCCACAATACAATTTGGACTACATACAACACATGAAGATACTACACATGGACAAGTGGACAATTTGACTACCCATTTTTTAACAGAAACTGATGTTTTATAAGTGGATCTATTATGATTAACATTCAGAGACGTTTTAACAGGAGACCAACAAAAGTTTGGTTGTAATTCGCAGCACTTTTGCCACATTCGACTAGTTCGAATTTTGTTTTTCATGTAGTTTCTAAGTGAATTGGTTCGCAAATTAAAAGCACTAGAAACCTTATTTTTGGCACTTAAGGGAGTGACCGCAGCAATCTTAGTTTTGGAAACTACAGGAGTAGTATCTAAGGACTTAGATTGAGCAATCTTAACAGAAAACCTAGTCTTTAAAACTAAAGGAGTAGTCTCTTTAAACGTAGATTTTACTGTTCTAGGAGTAGTGAATAAGGATCTTCTAACATTCGAATGCACATTCAATTTATATTTCGCAAGACAATTATCATGACACGGAATAAGCACATTTTTAGCACAAGAAACACACAATACATTCTTCGCTATAAGAGCATTTTTGATATCATCATTAGTTACAATCTTTTTGTCTAAAGCAAAATTATTAGATGCAACATCTTGTTTGTTATGATCCATATCAGAAACTTCTACTTTCTTCAATGAATTATTAGTGTTAGGTAAGACACTATTCTTGAATGATGAATCCCTATTTGATGGTCTTCTAACACTAGAAGTAGTTCCCAGTCCTGTAGAAGATAAAACACTCTTAGCTTTATTTGTATTAGTTTCTTATTTCTTATCAACTTTGTACATTCCCGATGCAATGACATTTTTATTTGTTCTAACAACTTCCTTAGGTGAAGTCTATAAAGTGTCTGTTTTTGACAATACATTTTTCTCTTTGGTTTTAGGAGCAACAACTTTCTTTTGAGAAACTTGTTTATTTATTGGTGTAACACAAAGAAGATTATTAGAAATATTAGCTTTGTCAAACTTAGTATTCACAAACTTACCTTTTTCAACATTTTTCAATTTATCTTTTAACTTAGATATTGTTATCAAAAGATCTTGGTTTTGTGCACGAACAACCGCTTAATCATGTGTCTTTTGATTAACATGCTCAATCAATTCATTAATTTCCCTTTGAGTTTGAGATCGTGTCTTTTTAATTGAATTGAAAAGTTTTTGATATTCTGTTTTGACATTGTCTCGTTCTTTTATCAAATATTGTACTTGAAATTCCAAAGACACGTTCTCACTCTCAAGCTTTTCCATCTTTGATATCCAATAGGTTTCGCAAACGCTTTTCAAAGAAGATTCACATTTTTGTCTTTCTTTTCCATGTTGCAATTGTAATTCAAAATCAAGGCTTTGTATTAGACATCTTTGAGCATCATTTTCTAGAATGTTTATTTGTTTTTGCATTCCCTCTTGGATTTCAATGGAGTCCCTTTGAATTTTCTCAATGTCATCTTGCATATTATTGTCTACACATTCATGACTCAACAACACACAACATTTGATTTCATGCTTGAGTTTTGCTTCCAAGAGTTGATCTTTCAAAAGTTCATTTTATTTCCATGTTTCACTAAGATCATTTTTTGTAGATTCAAAAACATCTTTCATTTCTTTTATATCTCTTAAAAATTGTTTTTGAAATATTTCAAAATTTAAATGCAACTCATGAAGAATTGGTTTCACTTCTTGTTGACAAAAGTTAGTTAACCGTATTTCTTCTAGAGAGATGTAGAAAATGCTTTCTCGTTTAGAATTCGTTTGTAATAGCTCAAACAATGTTTTGAAAACATTTTTCGTTTTATTCAAATCTAGAAGCATTAGATTTGCACTTTGTTTTTATCAAACTTAGTATTCACAGACTTACCTTTTTCAACATTTTTCAGTTTGGTTTTTAACTCAGATATTGTTATCAAAAGATCTTGATTCTGTGCACGTACTTCTGCATATGCGTAGGTCTTTTGAGTAACATGCTCAATCAATTCATTGATTTCTCCTTAAGATTGAGATCGTGTCTTTTTTATTAAATCAAAAAGTTTTTGATACTCTAATTTGATATTTTCCCGTTCATTTATCAAATATTGTACTTTAAATTCTAAAGACGCGTTCTCATTCTCAGGTTTTTCCATTTTTGATATCCAAGAGGTTTCACAAACGGTTTTCAAAGAAGATTCATATTTTCGTCTTCTTTATCATGTTTTATTATGTAATCAAAATCAAACTTAGTTTTTGGACATCTTGAACATCGTTTTTCACAGAATATTTTATTCGATTTTTTTTTTGCCTTCTCTCTTGGATTTCAATAGAGTCTCTCTGAATTTTCTCAATTTCATCTTGCACCTTATTGTTGACACATTCATGACTCAACAACACACAACATTCGATTTCATGCTTGAGTTTTGCTTCCAAGAGTTGATCATTCAAAAGCTCATTTTGTGTCCAAGTTGCATTAAAATCACTTTCTGTTGACTCAAAAACATCTTTCATTTCTTTTATATCTTTTAAAAATCGATTTTGAAAGATTTCAAAATTCAAATGCAACTTATGAAGAATTGGTTTCACTTCTTGTTGACAAAATTTGGTTAAATGTATTTCTTCTGGAGAAGTATAGAAAATGCTTTCACGTTTAGAATTTGTTTGTAATAATGCAAACAACGTTTTAAATTCATTTTCCATTTTTTTCAAATCTATTTTCATTAGATTTGGCATTGGGCATTGGTGTCACGTTTGGTTTTGTCTCAAAAGAAGAATACGGTGAACTTGCATTTGATGGATTTTTAGAAGATATATAAGAAGATAGAAAATATTTTTGTTCAAAAGAAAGTTCCTTTTGTGGAACAAAATCTTCGTAAAGAGCATTTAACTTTGTGTAATCAATTGTACAAACATTTTGTTTTTTCTCAATAGCAATTGGATCTTTCATCTTGCTTTTCATTTTGATTTGACTCTTTGTAGCATCATCAAGTATGTCTTCAGTATCTCTAATATGAATATGAATTTTTGAATCATCCAAGCAAGAAACATCATACAATTTTGGATTCTGAGAAATTGCTTTCTTGAGAGTATAAGGATTTGCATACTCTAAACCATGTTTTAATTGTGAATCATAAAATGACATTGGTTTTGGTCCGAGCATAAACATTCCTTGTAAGGAGTTACCAATTTTTAACACTGTATCTACATTCTTTTTAAGTTTTGCTTCAAGATCGAGAACAATGTCATGATATTTATCTTCATTTTCACTCATTTGGCGTTTTAAAATTAATTGAGTCTTTTGAAGTTCCACATTTTGTCTTTTAAATTCAACAACAGATAATGTATCACGTTGTTGTTCTAAATCTCGAATAATGTCTCGGTCATGAATAAATTGCGATTGTGACTCTTGTTCAAAACGTTTTGCTTTTCAATCAGCCTCAATATATTCGTTAAAATAGGTAGTGTTGTTTTCATTGGTCATTTCAAAAACCCAAACCTTTTCCTTTTACAACTCAAGCTGTTTAGTCAACATTGTGTTTTGTTGTTGAACTTTTTAGCAATTATTTGTTGTTTCTCATCTTCCTTATACGCATTTCTAGCTAATTGCTCCAATTTATATGATTCTTGAACATTGTTATCTTATTCAACACTACAACTATTAACATCTCTATTTGGTTCATCAAATATAATATTGCTATCAATTTGATCATCAACTCAATTGTGTTGTATAATAATTTTAGGTTGTTTCAGTATTGATACTTTTGTTCTTGTGCATCTTTAGCAAATAGAGGATTCACATAACTGGTGGATGGAGTTTGTACCTCAGTTAGGAATGCAGAATCATAGCTTGGCCCCGCATCAGAATCAATGTTTTCTGGTCGAATTCTGGCCATCAAGCATATATTTGCACTTAATTCCTCAATTTCTTCCATACGTGAAGCATCAACAAAGAGAAAATCATTTTGTTCATCGGTAAGAATTACTCCTGCTTCATCCTGTTTTGCTAGCAGCATTTGTTCCATGAAGTACTTTGAATCCCAAACTCTTGGCTTTGGACAATTACGAGTATAATAACCTTTCTCAGTGCAGTTGTAGCATTGAACATTTGCAGCAGTTCCTGAAGACGAAGTTCAAAGAGTTCTTTGTATGTTTCCAGTATCATTCTGAACATTGTTACCCTCAATGATTTCCTCTTGAACGTATGATCGTCTTATGTTTCTGCCATCATTCCTAGAATTTTTGCTTTGAATGTTTGCTATGTCTCTTTGAACAATTGCTTGATTTATGGTATTTAAAGAAGTACGAAGACGATTATTTGTTGGATTAGAGAAACGTTGAGTGACAGCACGAGCAAGTAAAATCATTGCAGAGGTGAGTGGATCATCATAATTGTTTTGAACTACATCTCCTTCATAGTCATCATCAGAATCAACCACTGAAGAGGGATGTGTGACATAGTAAGGTGTTGTAGTTCTAGAAGAGGAACCTGCATGTGCCACCAACGCAAGAGGATCATGTAATTTTTCCAACTTCTTTGCTCTAGATGCATTTACCAGTTTCCCAAATTATTAAAGGTAATCAAAAAAATCATCGAAGGAATCCACTGTCAATCTTTTTGCAAGACGAACTTGAGTAACATACTTCAACCATTCAGGTTGTAAACAATTTAGGAACTTTGTATTAATAGTGTACGTTAGGGAAATATGATGCCATTTCTTTCCAAATCATTCATTAGCTGAGCAAAATGATTATAGACTGACACCAGTGCTTCTCCAGGTTCAGCAACAAATTGGTCAAACTCTTTATTGAAACGTGTTTCCCTGTTAACTTTTTTTGGCACAGTTCCTCACATTAAACGTTCAACTCTTTGCCACATGGCTTTTGTAGTAGTGCAAGCATCCACAAAGTAAAATATTTGTCATTTGGGATAGATATTAAAATCAAATTCATAGCTTCAATCTCAACTTCATAGTGTTTCAAATCATCTCCTCTTAAGTCCTCTTCTTTTTGCATCCTTGGTGCTTCAGTTTCAGAAGGAGTGAAAATTCTAAACTCATATAGACCTTTATCAATTGTCTTGTTAAGCCATTTTCTATTATCTCTTTCGATTGAGGTATCTTCTAAAACGACTTGCCTATGGTATATAGCTACATCTTTCAAGCATCGAAGGTCTAGTCTCAGAACAGGCATCTGAAAGAGATTGTTGATGTGCATTAGACGTCGACATTTCTTGTGATTTAATGATTGGATCTTTGTGGACGAAAAAGAGTTCTATTTGTGATCAACCTAAAAACTTTAATATTTGTCGAGTAATCCTAAATTTCCAAATTCAGAATTGAAATCTCAAACGGTACCAATCACGGTAAGATGGATCTCGGACAATACAATTACTAAATTCGGAACCTTTCTCTAATAGAACTAATTTTGAAATTCAGAACGTTTCTCGGACAACACTAAATTCGAACAATTATCAAATTCGATAAACACACGATCCGAAAAACATTTTTAATCAAAATACGATACAACTATTACGATAAAATCATAATAATATCAATTTTGACTAAATTTTATCCGTTTAAAATGTTTTTGAAAATGAATGTTACAATTTCGATAAAACCAAAAATGTAATTTTGACACTTTGAATCCTAAAAATGACCACAATTTTGATAAAACCAAAAGAAATGATCACTTTACAATTCTCAAATCCGTATTAAACTGTCCAAAATTATCCTTTTGTCCGTTTATCACAATTTCGCCAAAATTGTGACAAGTATCAAATATGTTCCGAAAATGGTATTCCTAACACGAATTTCGATATAACCGAAAATTCGTGTATCAATTACAACTTTTATCACCTTTCCGAAAATGACACTTAATCCTAATACACACTTTTCCATATAACCGAAGAAGTGTGTATCTATTACAATACAAGAAATGAAATCGAAAATGAGAAACAAACAAATATTATACCATTTTTGATAAAACCAAAAACGAGTATACGTATTACAACTCGAATCCCACAACACTAAAGACTACCGAAAAGTGATCAAAACTCGATAAACACATCGAATATGTAGAAATCCTCAACTTAACATATCAAAATTGCTCAAACCACATGAACACGATCACTTCTTGGCCATAATATTGTCAAAAAAAAGTGTAACAAGAAGATATGATGTTGAAATTGCTCCGAATGATCACAACGTCACTCGAATACACCGAATTTGCTCTCGTCAATCGTAATAACGCAATAAACACGAACTCTAACACTCTTAATCTCTAATGGCGTATGATACCACTTGTTAGGTCTTGATTTAGCTTGAATCACACGATATTGAATGATATAGAATAGAGAGAATTAAGAGAAGAAGGCAAGTATTTCACAATTTCCAAATTTTATAACAAAAGAGAAAAATGGAGGGAAAAGAGTTTGTTACAAGCCTTAACCACCTAATAATGATTAGGTGGCTATTTATAGAAGAGGGAGGTTAGCTTCCCTTCTTTTATTTTCCTAATATTGCTATTTAGTCCCTAATCTTTGGTAAATATGCTATTTTTCACTTTTAGCATATTAAACCTTATTACAAACTACTTTACACTATGTAAAAAAAACACTAAAAATAAATAAAACCACTTAAAGTATCATAATCGATACTTTTATAATCCTAACACATGCCTTGAGACTACTTCCTTCAAATACTGTCTCGTCAGTTTCTCCATTGAATCGGTCTCCTTCATGGGCAAAAAATGAGCAGACTTAGTGAGACGGTCAACGATTACCCAAATCCTATCTTGTCCACTTGACGTCTTTAGCAATTTCATGACGAAGTCCATTGTAATCCTTTCCCACTTCCATTGGAGAATCTCAGGTTGAACCAACAAATCAGATGGTTTTTGATGTTCGACCTTGACCTTGGCACATGTCAGACACTTACTGACATAGGTGGCAATTTCTGCTATCATGTTGGGCCACCAGTACAAATTCTTGAGATCATGATACATCTTATCAGATCCAGAATGAATGGAGTACTTAGACTTGTGTGATTCATTCATGATCAAGTATTTCAACCCTCCAAAACGTGGTACCCAACTCTGTTTCTCATATACAATAGTGTCCGCGTCATCACGTTTTATGGAATTTTATTCATTCATTTGAGATTTTATTCCTTAACGACCTCCTCCTTCAATGCCTCAGCTTGACATTTCAGCATTTGAGAAGGTAGGTTTAAGTCGACTGGACCTGTCATCATTAAGGCTCAATTTGTAAGCGGCTTAATCCTGTGTCCGTTCGCTTAAGCATTCATCCACCACGTTCGTCTTTCATGGGTGATAACGAATCTCGCAATCGTAATCACTTAATAGCTCCAGCCATCTACGTTGTCTCATGTTTAGCTCTTTCTGATCAAGAATGTTGTGGAAACCGTAGAGGGGGGGGGGGGGGGGTTGAATACGTTTTCTTTTAAAAACTTTAAATCTTTTGTATCAATTACCCGATCAATTTTGACGCAATATGAGAAGTGTTAATAATAAGTTAACAATAGCTAACACATATTCTAACAATATAACCACACATACAATATTTAGTCAACCTTAGCTAACAATATATACACAACCATTCACACAATCATAAGCACAATGCAAGTATAAAAGTAAAGCGTAAAAATTTAAAAAAATAATAAAGCAAAGGTATCAGAAAATCCAAACCGACACGTGATTTATAGGGTTCGGTCATGAAGCCCTCTTGGTTTCAAGCTCCCTTTCGGCGGAGAAAACCTTATACCAATGCTTACATTATTTTCCGACACTAAGCTAGATGTCGAGTCCTTCTTCGGGTACAACCAAACCCGTTATATTTTATGGCCCAACATAACAAACCTTGTGTTTTATGGCCTAAACACATAAACCGCGTCGCTTACATTATTTTCTGACACTAAGCTAGATGTCGAGTCCTAATCTTAGCTAAAACCAATCTACCACTTCACAAATGTATTTTAAGGCCTAAAATACTAACCAGCCCACAATCAATCTATCCAAATATATACATCATTTGGATCTACACACTACTAAAGATTGGAATACATAGACTTGATCTATATGTAACAATTGTTACAAATAGACTAACTAGACTACATAACTTCGGATCTTGAAGATGACCGAAGTTCTTCTCTTGCACTTGAGGAAAGAAGGAAAGGATAGAAGATTGTATCACATTTAAAAAAGATTAAACAAGTTAAATGATCAAGGGTTTAGAGAGATTTAGTGAGATCCAAAGGGAGAAAGAACTAAAAGAAATTCATGTAAAAGGGTTGTTAAAACAGTTGGAAGTGACCCACTATTTATAGGAGCTGAAAACAGCCTGTCAGGAAACGGCGGTCCCAAATATATTAGGGGGCCGCTGGGGGGGCCGTCGTATTTAAGGGGCCGCCCCGACAGACGCTCCTATTTTTGTCTTCTTGTGGTGAAATGTTTATCTGGTGAAAGTGACACTTGTTTTGGGGAGGAAATAGCCAGATTTGAATTTTGATATAATTACCACATTAAACATTTCTTTATAATTCAAAAATAGTTTATCTAATTGATTTTTGAAAAATTGTTTTGTCACATTTATAAAAATGTGAATTTTTAAGACAAAAACTTATTTCTTTTGATCATCTTACAAGTTTAATGTTTGTTTGTACATACCTTATGTGATTTACGTCGGGTGCAAACAAACATCGGTGTCGATGCAGATTTGAGACGTTGAGAGATGTTGATGTATGTATGCATTGATGATTTGTGATTACAAGTAGCTAGCGTACTTTACATTACGTATTACAAGTCACATGTTTGTCATCACCAAAACATAAAGAGATCATATAGATTAAATATCGTAATATTTGCACTAACAATCTCTCCCTTTTTGATGATGACAAACTATGGAAACTATAGCACATAGTAAAGTTTAAAAGTTACTCGTTCACACTCCCTTCTCCCCCTTTTGTCGAAGAAAAAAGGTATTATGGGGATAATGGTTGTAGCATATAGGTTGGAGGTTTGAGAAGAAGGTAGGTGCTCCGAGTATATAGGTTTGAGGAATGAGGAGAAGAAATGAGAAATAAAGGTGAAGCGGTTTTATGTTTCTTAGATAATTTGGAGGAGGTCGTGATAGATGAGAAGAAGGCATGAAAGGAAAGTAGGTACTTCAAATATATATGTTGAAGGTATGAGAAGAGGACCTCAAGGTTGAGGGTGACTTTGAAGTGGAGGAGGTGAGGTATTTGTAGTATGAATAAACCCTTCATCGTATTTGAGAATCCCCAATCCTATCTTCCTATAAAGGTGAGCTTGCATCATCCCAGTGAAGTCTTCTATCATTACGGTTTAACCAAATCCATGCTATTTAACCACATATCTCCTAGCTCCCCCTTACTTATTGCATCCCTATGATAATTACATTCCTTGAAAAGTGACTCTAGCGGGTCTATGGATCAAATAAATTACCATCAAAACTCAAGACGTTCGATGAATTCAATTTAAATGAGTAGGACGCTTGTAAGTGCTCCCCCTCGGTGTAAGCTCCCCCTTGTTTGGGGCACCAAGGAATCAAGATATGGATGTGTGCTACAAAACAAAGTTAGTAGACAAGTGCACACACACACACACACACACACACATATATATATATATATATACTAGACATGCATTTTAGGTGTTAGTATTCTAAAGTATGACACTTTAAGAGAAAGTTAGAAGCTAGACCTATGCAATCATTGTTTTAAAATCAACAATCAAAAATAACTAAAAGACTCAGGACATATGTTTAAGGACAAAGATTAGACCGACTTTTAATAAATAAGAATGAGATTCGTTTATTGATTGACGCAAAAAATTATGAGAATGACATTTTAAAGGTAGACGAATGACGCTTAATATCTTGGCGAAATATGCCAAAATATATACAAAAAAATAAAAATAAAAAGAAAAATAAGATGTGGATAGAGAGGATGTGCTCTTGAATTTTAATGAAAATGATTCCATAGAGCCGAAAAGTGGGAAAGGATGAGCGAGACTAAAGAATGAACGTTTAGAAGTGAGAAGAAACGTCGAAAGTAAAAAGATTATTAGAAGTGAGATGATTATCAGAAGTGAGAAGACTATCAAGAAAGAGAAGAACCGTTTAGAAGTGAAAAGACCATTCGAGGTGAGAAAAGAGGTTTACGAGAAGTGAGGACCAATTTATGAGTATGACGATTGTAAGGATTGTGTTTGAGAATGAGACGCATTTCATTATGAAATTCACTTGACTATTAACAACATAAGCAGTGATGTTTATGAGTGTTAGGATATGAGGATGGCCCATTGATCTATAGAGATACATTGGACATAGATTTGGGTGTAGAGTAGACGTCAACTCGTAGCAGAAGAGAGGAAGTGTTAGGTTATGGATTTTAAAAAAAATGAATGGTATTACAAGCTGCTACCGGCGGTCCCAGATATATATGGGGGCCGCCATAATAGATCTGGGGGCCGTCGAACCGCCAACAAGAGAGGAGTTCAAGGCTTGAAGAATTTTGTGAAAGGAGTGACATTTTAATTTGCATTTCGCTAATTAAAAATACTTATAGTACTTCGGATGAAGTAGTTAAGTTGTCATGACGCACAGAGTAGAGAATAGACTAGAATCGAGACTAGTAGAAAAAAAGAGAAAGATTTATGAAATGTGTTCCATCATTCCTAGACCTAGACAAAGACAATTTAATGATTCGCGGTTGAGGGGTAAAGAAATAATGCCGACGATGTTATCTTCAGACGCAACCTATTCGAATGGAGATGTTTTCCTTTTGGACATTGTCCCGAGGGAAATGGTGACGTATCTTCGGTGTGTTTCGTCCGCGGAAGAAAGAAATAAATAAAAAAGAAAACAAACAAGGATGGAGGCGACGAGTATGACAATGTCAAGATGGATGGTGGTTAGCGTACGACAAACTACACTCACGAAGTTATGTAGCTCTTCTCGATCATTGCGAATGTTCATAGAACAATCACACGATGAGGTATAAGGTTGTCTTAAAGGTAGTAGTGGAAATAGTGAAGAAAAGAGATTAGCCATCTTTATGGTTGAAGAGGCGTGGTTAAGTGAGAAGGAAGAGGTGTGATTGAAAGACAGAGAGTGTTTCGTCGAAGAGAAAGAATGTTTTCGTCGAAGAGAAAAGGAGAGTGTTTTAACTTATGTTGTTAAAAGGCTTGAATAGGGATTTTCGGATATGGCCTTTAACAATTGCGATCGCAGGTTAAAGATACTTGAATATTTCTGATGAAATATTTAAGTTGTCAAACCTACTCGGAGGAGTGTTAGATTTGTCTCTAACCTTTTCTTGACGAAAGAGTGGATTATTTGGAAAAAAGCGAGATGATGATCAAAGGAGTGTGTGAATGAAGACTTTAGGAGATTTAAGACCATTTAGCTCTTTGACTTTTTAGAATTGTGACACGGACTGCCGAAGAAGGAAAATATTCTAGTGTGAGAAAAATTGTATACTAGATGTATAAGAATATAGATTTAAGCATGCAAGTTTATCTAAGCATGCATCAACACAATAGTCAACAAGAATAACGTATATGACTATATGACATCTAAACCTTATTTGTTATTAATTGTCATACATTAAACTAACATAGTGTAGGTGCACAATTAACACGTAAGTCAAGTAAAATGACGCATACAAAACGTGATAATTTTAAATTCAATCATCATGTAAAACATGTTAGCATTTAGCATTTAGGAGCATGTTTTATTTAGATAAACTAAGAGATATTTTATCTAAATTGCTAAAAAAGGACAAACGCCTTTACAATAGACATGCCTTCAATAGTTAAGCAAATAAACGTTGAGAATCAAGATAAACATGAAGGCATATATTTGCATTACATAGGAGCAAGTTATCATCTTGAAACTTTAAAGCACATATGTGAGGTGCATTGTGTCTAAATTGACTAAAGAGAAGCCTAATTTCTACATGCTTAGTGTGCACTCCTAATGAGATATAAATTCTATCAATGTAGACTATCATTAGACATATTTAGGAAGAGACAATTAATCAAATTAGAGAATGAATATGAGACTATCACTAGTGGTGCTCAATTCAGGCTAACATCCCGTAATTTGCGGAATTTTAAAAGGACTATTTTAAACTTTGACTTTTCGAGTCTGACTTGACTTTTTGACTTTTGGTCTTTTATTGTCACATAAAAGCGATTACCGCGTAACCGGTAAAATTTTCGGAACGTAATTCAAATAATAAATCATATTTATTCTCATATTTCTCAAGTGGAAGTTATTTTTAACTTATTTGGCTCGAAAACGAAAAAGATATATGTTATTTATAAGCTGACGTATCGAAAACGACCTGCTAGATCACGTTTTCACAACTCGGACTCTAAAGCAATTTGATGTAAAACAACATTCCTGACAACTTTTTAGTTTTGACCGAGACCCGAAAACAGTCAGAAGGTGACTGAAATACCCCCGCAAAGTTTTGAAACTGCACGCAACGTGCACCGACACAATATAATTAAATTTATTTTTAATTATCGCTATTTATTTAATAAAAATATTAAATAAAAATCATTTAACATTTTTCTCAAAAGCGTTTTTGATAACGCGAATATTCGAGTCGAAATCCATTTTTATTTCGGACAAGGCGTAACCGGTTCACAAAATAAATAACAGATATTTTTATAAATGTTATAAAAATATTTAGGAAACACTACCAAATAAATACTCATTTTTATCAGAAAAATGATCTGAAAAACAATGACACAAGTTTCATATTTTAATTCATCCGTTAAGTGGCTCAAACGAGTCCCGAACCGATAATTATCAAAAACTCATTAAAAAGTTACAAAATGAACCCTAAACTATTTGTAACTTGACACTTTTATTTAAAACTTTAATATATATATAAAAATATATAACTTTTATTTCATTTTTGATACAAATTAACACACACATTGATAACACTCTCTCCCCCACCAAGATTTTCCGGCCGCCGCCGCCGGTCATCGGAAAAGTTTTTCGGTGACTTTTCCGGTCGAGACCAAATATACTCCTAGTGACCTGATCTACCCGATCCCCATACCCACTCGCCCTCACTCGCGGTTTCCCCCCCCCCCCCAACCGCCACTACAGCCGCCACCCCGCGGCTGTTACTCCACGAAAACCACCACCCTCCCACCGTCGACATCACCATCATTACCACTCCACCATCATTGTCACCACCATCATCATCGCCGCTGCCCCACCACCACCGAGCCACCAAAAGGGTGCGTTTGGCTGTCGAAGACAGATTAGGGTGCGTTTGGCATAATAGAAAAACGTAAGGGGTGTTTGTTTCTGGGTTTGTCGCGATTAGGGTGCGTTTGTTATTAAAACAGCCCACAAGGGGGCTGTTTGGTTCAAAACAGTCACGAGGGGGTGTTTGTTCGGGCTGTTAATTTTGGTTAGGGTGCGTTTGGCTGTTGGACAGCCATGGGGGTGGCACCACGAGGGTGCGTGTGGCGGGACAGCCATCCATGGGTGTGTTTGGTTCCCAGTTTAACAACATAAGGGGTGTTTGGTTGGCGGTATCACCGCATAGGGATGCGTTTGGTTTGTGACAGCCCTATTAAGGGCGTGTTTGGTTTGGTATTTAGCAACCACGAGGGCTATTTAGGGTCAAAGGTTGCGTTTGGTTCAGACCACTAGGCGCGTTTGGTTTATATAAAATTTGGCTAATAAAAATATACAAAGATTTCATGTAAACTAAATTAGTTAATGGTGGTTTAAATTGGTTAATAAACGTAAAATAAATTATATAT